>JAGKTK010012047.1:0-28359 GCA_018397895.1 Paralithodes camtschaticus | reverse complement strand
AATCTGTAGCCACCATATACCTGCAAGACAAACAAGACGAAGAAGCAAACAAGATCGGGAAAGGAGGAGGCTGTACAGAAGAAGAAAATTACTCTCACAAAGACGCACACATTAAAATCCACAGGATAGGCAAAAGGCCGAAATAGATAGAGAAATTGTGGAAATTGAACAAAGGCTAAGAATATCATATGAACTACAACATATGGAAGAGGAGAGGAAAGCTATTGCAGGTATAAAGGGAAATTCCAAATACTTCTTTTCATACACCAAACAAAAGGCTAAAACAGCATCAAACATCGGCCCACTAAGCAAAGGGGATGGCTCTTTCACAGGGGATAAAAAGGAAATGAGCGAACTCTTACGCAGGCAGTATGAAATGGCATTCAGTGAGCCTGACGAAACAAAAGGCATCAGAGACCAAAATATATTTTACATGGAAACCTCCCCCACGGAAACCCCCCAGGTGGTGGATATTGATTTCGGTCCAAAAGACATAGAAGAGGCTATTTCCAACATGCCATCCCACTCGGCACCAGGCCCGGACTCATGGAATTCGATCCTAATGAAGAAATGTAAGGAAAACCTCTCAAAACCCCTGGCTATAATGTGGAGAAGGAGTCTAGACACTGGTGAAATACCAGATAGCTTGAAAAACGCAATAATTGCCCCACTGCATAAAACAGGGAGTGAAGCACTACCAAAAAACTACCGCCCTGTAGCTCTAACCTCCCACATCATTAAAGTTTTCGAGCGAGTCCTGCGAAGCAAAATCTCAACATTCATGGAGGCAAATGAACTACACAACACCGGTCAACATGGGTTCAGAGCGGGAAGATCATGTCTCTCACAACTTTTGGAACACTATGACAACATTCTTAAAGCGCTAGAAGAAAAGAAAAACGTGGATGTCGTTTACACCGATTTTGCTGAGGCATTTAATAAATGTGACCATGGCATAATAGCCCACAAACTAAAAGTAAAAGGTATAACGGGGAAAATCGGACGGTGAATATACAATTTCCTCGTAAACCGAAAACAATCAGTAGCAGTAAACCAAGTCACATATGAGCCTTCGGATGTCATAATCTCAGTGCCCCAAGGAGCAGTGCTAGCGCCCCTTCTGTTCCTCATACTAATTTGCGACATAGATACCAACACTAGACACAGTACGGTGTTGTCTTTTGCTGATGACACAAAATTAACCCTTATTTAGCGGGCTAGGCGGTTTATTTATATGTACCGCCCAGCGGGGTGTTTTTAGCCAAAATAGGGCTGTTTACGTGCTCATTTTCATGCCTAAATAAGACCCAGAGCGTAAAACAAGTATCTATCCCTGAAAGGGCATAAACAGAGCTTTCCAATGACACCATAACGATCCATTTATGATGGCTAGTTTTCTTGCAACAACCGCGCAACACGAGTGCAAAAAGCATGTAATTCGGCACTTTCCCCATACAATTCCGTATATAGCGAGTGAGAGAGGGAGGGAGGAGGTGGGATTCGTGTCAGTAGGTTCGCCGCGGTGGTCTGGAGCAGTCATACGCTCGCTACTCTCCTGCCACCACTTGTCTCTCTCTCTCAGCAACATTACGTGCTGAAATTGCCACACGACCTATGTCGCGCGCCGCCACATAGTCCAGATTTATTTAACTCGACTTATGTTGCGCCCCGACACTTAGGGGTTAAGCAAGATAGTAAACACACAAGAGGACATGGGCCGACTGCAGGAAGACATGAATGTAGTGTTCCAGCATTTGCATCTGCATTTATGGTCTGTTCCAATGTCATATCTACTGGGTTTCTTGCAAAGGATTTGACAGACCTTCTGATGGAAAGACCTCCAGTCTCAAGAACTTGACATAGTTCCGGATGTGTCTCATCAATATTCACCAAATTCCGGAAGTAGCGCACCATGTAGCGGGAATAGTTGGGGTGGTCTGTAGCAAAGAACAATGCACACATCTCTCCAAGACTGTAGGTGAAGAGTTCCAGGTCGCTGCTGCGGCAGGCCCTGCTGAACTGGAGTAATACATGCACGAGATCAATGTACAGAATCCAGTATCTTGCAGTCGCTCCATGATGCCCTGCTCTTGTCTTTTCTGTGAATTGTTCATACTCAGCCATTAGGGTTGCATACTCTGGCAAAGTTTCCAAGGACTCCATGTCAGCTGTCGACTTCAGTGTGTGTAGTTTATGTTACAGGATCTCGGGTGCTGAACCATATTCATGAAGGAAGCTTCGACAGTGGAGCACCTGGAAAGCTTCTGCTAAAATTGGATGCAGTCGTTTGCAGTGGTTGAAATGTTTTCCAGCAATGAAGCCTTGAAGAGATCCAACTGCAAGACCTCTGTGTCTACGAGAATATGGGGACCTCCAGATTAATCCAGGAAGTGTCCAAGACCGGCAAAGTAAGCCATCATGATGTGGAACGCCCCAAACCATATAAACAGATCATAATAGGCAGGAGATTCTTGGTCCTGTATCTGCATGGCTGGTTTTGCTCTTGCCAGGTCGTACGACACCAGAGTACATGTGTCACCACATTCCTTTCTTACAGCTTGTGAGCGTCTTATTGTCTCAGCGACAACATCCATTCCTGTTGGTGGAAGATGTAAGTTCTCCATGTAGCTGACAACTTGAGCTATGTGTATTTATGCACATATAGATCATACGTATATAGACATTTGGCCTTGTTGTGGTATGATAAAGCTACAAAAACGTCAGTGGTCACCTCCTCCTTTCACATCATTATGTTTTCCCATGATTCTCTTTTGAGTTGTACACCTAGAATTTAGAGCAATATCAAAATAATTCAGGGAAGGAAAACACATGAACAGTGATCCAGAAACGGAACGAAATATCAGAACAAAAGTAAATTAGTACATTGGACGATTTTCGGAGCCAATTCAAATGTATACAAAATAGTTAAATGTCCAATATCTCATGATATCTACATTCATTATGGTAAATAATTATTTTATTTGACTTGTTATACCTGAAAACATATGAAACAATATGTTAATCATATGTCTATGTCATCTTGTTACAGAGATAGTCTTCAATAAGAGAATTTCACAACACGACGGTGGCCATCTTGGATTTCTGCCAGTAAGATAAAAATGTGAGTATTTAAACCATACAAATCTCTTGTTTTGTATTCAGGGACACAAACACATAATGAAAACACCATTAAATGTTGTTCAAGTAGCGATACTGGAACATAAATGGATCTTGAATTGATAACACTCAGCCCTGCAGGAACAAAAAACAGGCAAAAGTGGGTCTGACCTTCTCGTGTTTGAGGACGTCCTACTTGCTTACGTTCCACCTGAAACTTGTAAGACTCACATTTTCGGATTCAGCATACATTTATTACCCTAGAGATGACTATTCCCGCTTTTGGCCACTCTCGGTTAGTTCTAAGTGTCATAGCTCTTGGTCTATATGTGCTTTACCGATGGCTTCCAAGATTGAATGACTTCTTACTTGACACATAATCCAATCTGACTACCACATTTCGGGAACATCGATTCATACCTTTTTGAGATACCTTGTTTACAGAAGAAAAAAAAACACACGAACACACAAATGGAAACCAAACAAAACATAGCATCTGGCCAACTTCGGTATCGGAGGCAATAAGCATAACAGATGAGGTGATAATATTTATGTAGGTGTTAAAACTATGTATTCTTCTCACATATTGCTAGTGACAGGGATTTTTGTCACGAAAATTGAGCAATGCAGTATGTTCAATATGTGTTTGTTGTATTGTCTATATAATACATGGAATATGTGTTTGTTGTATTGTCTATATAATACATGGAATAATATAATGTTTCTCAATACGTTATAGCTGCTGAAAGTATAATTATTAATTTGTGAAAATGTGTTATAACACACACACGCACACCCACTCACATATTCCTCACAAATGTCAAGCTACTAACATTAGGGAACAATTAATGGTCTTTGTATTTTCTACTCACTGCACAACCCTATCAACAAACAGCAGTTCCTCTTATCACACGGCTCGACTTTCTCTTTATGTATTCCATTTGTACTTCCCAACAAATTAGTGGTGTATTGCTTGAGCCAACCAGTGTAGTTAATGTGGGGGCCATATAGTACCGATGATGGTTTATGCTAAAGACAGATATTGTGTTCATTGTTGGTATCAATAGAAATATGTCATTGTTGTATTCAATTATTCTAGTTGTATTATGACAATTGACTTCATGTTGCTAGAAATATTAGTTGCAACGCTTACAGTATTTCTTAACCCACTCAGTACCAGGGCGTTCTTTTATATCATATTCTGGCAACTATTAGACGATTCAATTAAGCTTAGGAAGGACCTCTAGCAATAATACATCTTCAAACTATCTCAATCAACTGTGTTAACTACTATAGATCCTTCCTAAGCTGCATAATATCGTCTAAATATAGCTAGAATATAATATAACACATGTCGCTGGTACTCAAAGGGTTAATGTGGTTTCCATTCACCGTATATTTGTTACTGTTTGACTCTCAGTATACTAGAATCGAACAAATATATACTACTACTCCTTTAATATGAACAGAAAACCATTACTATTTCTTAATCAGAACCAATAATCCCACCTTTATTGATTCGTAAAATTTTTGCTTAATCCTTCTAAACTGTTCAACAATCCAATTATTAGGCATTTCTTCGAATGATTGTAGAACTAACTTGGATAATTTGTGTACATATGCAGATTCTAAAACAGAATACCAGCAATGTGTATTTCAAATTTAAATTCAACATTATGTATATATAATACATATATATATATATATATATATATATATATACAGTATACTGTATAATTATTAGAACTACGTATATGTGAGGTTCTACACACCTATCAGCTAAACCCGATATAGTGGAGCAGATAACTGCAAATTTCAGGAGAATCGTTCATTTCCGGAAACAAGCACCAAATTTGGCACAGATACTCCTTGGGGATTGCTCTTTTGATAAAACCCGTTAGCCACCTAAAAATTCAAGATGGCGGCCAATTTTCAAGATGGCCGCCATTGAATATACAGAAATATTGCATTTCGCAATAAAATCGCAAAGACTTGTCCTATTTGAATGATCTTGGTGTCAAATCATACATTTCTCACTATGTAGAATCCGAATTTGGAACCATGGACTTACTCACTAGCTTCCTTGTACCATAATATCAGTCCCGGAATCCTAATATTCGGCTAAATTAGAGGTTCATGTTACGTCTGACTTGGCTAAAATGCATGGTAGTCTATATCGTAGTAGTGTTAGAGGTTTAGTATGTGTAGCACCTTCTTGTACAAGGCTTCCAAACTGGATATGACACGATGCGGTGGGGGGCGAGGGCCCCCACGTTGAGAGACTTGCAGCGTAAGGTGTAGAGTAGTAGCTCAACAGAGCGGATGTCAACGCACAGCCAGGGCACACTGGTGGCACCGCTGCTGTGAAACTCAGCATGGGGTTCAGTATCAGCTGAATAATTCGTTTAGTGTAGCTAAATAATTAGTTTAGTGTCCAAAATGCTGTCTAATAAGCCCCGCATCAGTTAGCTACTGTAGATTACATGTAGTTTAACATAGATGTTTAGTTAGATAGCCGCGCCTGAATTGACAGGGTGTGCCAGCGCGGGAGAGCCGAGCCAAGGGTAACGGGGCTTTACATTGCTTTGCATGTAGTTACCTGGATGGTGTACAGATCGCACGGGACTTAAATGATACTGGATGAACGATTGGGCTAGGTGTAGGTCATATATTTGTATTCCCGAACCTAGTCGTATCCCATACCTTATTGTGCATGATTGTGATCAAGGTGGTAAAAGGATAACCCCTCGGCCTTGATTCACTGAATACAGGTAATGATCATACTGTGATTATCTGTTATAGATGTTATCATATAACATACTGTGTTATATCATACTGTGATTATCTGTTATATACTGTGATTATCTGTTATCTATTATATCTGTGTTACAGATAATTATACTGTATTCACCAAGATGGCAAACACAGATCCAGGACCGTCTAAATTCCGGACTGACTGGAGCAAGTGTTGTCTTTGCCAGAAGAAGAAGAGTGAAGAGCACAAGTGACCATGTGCACAACAACCACAAGAACATGATGGGTACACTATGATTGCGACTACTATTCCCCTCTTTCACGCAATTAATGAGATGCCTATTGTTCTGGATCCAGCCAGACTTGATGATGGTGGTGGCATTGAAGAAACTCTGAGGAGGAACAAGGCGCAGTATCACCAAAGTTGTCGCCTTATGTTCAACAACACGAAACTGGAGAGAGCCAGAAAAAGAAGAGCAGAGAGTGCTCAGCCAGTAGAATGCCAGACCAAGCTGCGTAGAACCAGCCTTGAAGGCCAAACGTGTTTCATATGTGACAAAGAAGCCCCATCCTCTGAACTCAGACAAGTTATGACGATGAACCTCAATAACAGACTTAATGAATGTGCCCAAACTTTAAATGACGGAAAACTTCTTGCAAGACTCAGCGGTGGAGATGCTATTGCACAGGAGCTCAAATACCATTTTGCATGCTTGACAGACCTGTACAAAAGAGAGAGGACGTACCTCAGAGCCACCAAGAGACTGGAACAGGAACGTGCACCCAAAGAGGATGCCCACCCACAGGCATTCTCAGAGCTAGTCACATATCTAGTGGAGACCACCAGATCTGGCGAGGGTCCTGCAGTCTTCCGACTTGCAGACATAGTTCACCTGTATGCCCAGCGCCTGGAACAGCTGGGTGTTGATGCACCTGCTGTCAACTCCACAAGACTGAAGGAAAAACTGCTGTCAGAAATACCTGAGTTGGAAGTGCACAAGCAGGGAAGAGATGTTCTTCTGGCTTTCCAGAAAGATGTGGGCTTTGTCTTGTCAGAAGCCTCTGACTATTATAGTGAAGAGATTATCCTTGGCAAAGCAGCTAACATCTTGCGAAGACATATGCTGGACCACAAGTCCACATTTGATGGAACCTTCTATGAGGGATCCATCGAGCAGGCCATTCCACTCACTCTTCTTCAGTTTGTGGCCATGCTTGTACACGGAGCGGACATCAAATCTCAACTGAGGTTTGGCGCATCAAAGACAGATCAAGCAATTGCTCAGCTGCTTCAGTACAACTGCTACGCAAGGTACAAAGAAGGAGCAGCAACTCACAGACACTCCAAAGACAGAGAGACCCCATTCCCTGTTTACATGGGGATGTCCATCTACACAAAGACCAGAAAGAGAAAGTTGGTGGAAATGCTGCATCTGGAGTCAGTCAACAGTACGTCAACCAGAAACGCAGACTCCTGCCAACTGGGGCTGGACCAAGAAAGGAGATCTGTGGCAGATCGCTTGGACAGAGCTCCCACCATTGCAGAAAGTTGCCAGCAGCTGACCAAGTGTGGATGCAAGTCGGAATGCTGCGGTCGATGCAAATGCTACTGCTTTGGTCTGACCTTCACGGCACTGTGCAGCTGCAGATGCGAGGTTTAGAAGCGTTGTAGTATACTCATGCAGACAGCAAGACAATAAGTGGCAAACAAGTATAGGCCTACTGCCTACAATGTACAATGTACATCCAATATTATATCGGACTGATGGTCCCTATGATATGGGCACTTTTTACCCTAATTATGATTCAGGGACTGATATTATGGTACAAGGAAGCTAGTGAGTAAGCCCATGGTTCCAAATTCGGATTCTACATAGTGAAAAATGTATGATTTGACACCAAGATCATTCAAATAGGACAAGTCTTTGCGATTTTATTGCGAAATGCAATGTTTCTGTATATTCAATGGCGGCCATCTTGAAAAATGGCCGCCATCTTGAATTTTTAGGTGGCTAACGGGTTTTATCATAAGAGCAATCCCCAAGGAGTATGTGAGCCAATTTTGGTGCTTGTTTCCAGAAATGAACGATTATTCCAGTTATCTGCCCCGCTAATAGGTACCCATGATTCCCCTTTCGATTTACTTTGTTTCTAATAACTATACTTGCCTGCGTGTACTTGTTTTTAATAACTATACTTGCCTGCGTGTACTTGTTTTATTGTCTTGCAGTTATTATATTTAATATTCATAGTTTAGGGATATATATATTTGTTTACCATTTTTACTCTAGCTTGGATATTTAAGTTTTCACATGTTGTTTCCTTTCATTACACTTATGAATAACTAAACTAGCCATTATATTGTTAGTCACAATATTGCTCTTCATTATGTAATGTTGGCTGTATCTTAATTATAGACCTGAAGATGAAAACAGCGATTCTCGAAACGTCGTACAAGATGGTGTTATTCATTTCGGCGTTGGTTCTGCTATTTATTATCAAGTTACGCTTTCTAAGTGACCAATCTTTAGCGGATATTCTTCGACGACGCTATGGACCTCCAGCGCTTCGCCAGTATAGCACCGGGGAGCTGCAATACTTCAAGGTGAGGAAGCAGCAGTGTGATCTAGAGTTCCTACAGTCCTGCCATCAACACGACATCGTTCCCAGGTTCCTTCACTTCAAGCTACATAATCGCGCATATCAACGGACTAGACTGTACCGTAACTGTCAGCATAATTTACTACTAAATTACATTAATTTAAAAAGGCGCTCACTCAACTATACTGCACAGCAACTCAAGACTTCCATTACTGAACTGCAGGGCATTACCTCTTTTCTCGACTTTAATCACCTTATGAATCTTATTGAAGCATTAAACAGGAAGTCAATATCTAAAATTAAGTATGTACACACTACCAAGTTAAATAAGCTCGGCCTACCTCCTAATGATAGTCTACCCCCAGAAGTGGTTATATTTAACTTCTCACATCAACTGTCTAAATCTGAAAAATCTGTGTTGTCTAAAGGACTTAGCGGTACTTCACACAGTCAGAAATGCGAGCTAGAATCACTAGGAGTAATGATTCCTGGTGATTCTTGGGAATACACCGCGAATGTCTGCAATTCCCCGTGGACTCACAACACCGTAGGAACCAGTGGGAGTGTACCTGCGAATCACTGGGAGTCACTGGGAATCACTGGGAATCACCAGGAATCACCTGGATAAAATCAGGAATGAAGTGCATGCGAGTTATTGAAAATTTGAAAATTTCGGATTACTGTAATATACGAGTCAATATGAGTATAATAGGAATCACTGGGAATTAGATAGGAGTCACTGGGAGTCACCGAGCATCACTGGGATTTGTTAGGAATGAGATGCGAGTATGCCAGGCATGGCCCCCATTGTGTGTTTGACCCTATAATTGAAATTAATTATTTCTCAAGTACAGTATGTCTCTTGTAGGCTATAACTACAGTCCTCTAATATCATCATTAAGTATTATGACTGTATTCATACATCATTACAGACATTAATATAATACGATAAGTCTGTATTATTATGTACCGTAAGGTCATGATATCAATGCTTACTATACTTTACGGAACAAATATATTTAATCTATTGTCTAAATAGTGGATAGTTTATCCTTCCCACCTTCTTCTTTTCATTCGTTACCTTTTCATTCGTTACCGAGTTCTGTAATATTTCATACGATTACCTAATATAGGTAACACTTATAGGTTGTGTTTGTTTGCTTAGGTTAGGTCAGGGGAGTTGCAGAACTTCTAGAGTATTAACCGGCGACTACAACGGCCCCTAAACAACCAAGCCATGATTACGCTGGCTCAAACTTTACCCCGGCGACTACAACGCCCCTCGCAGTAGTAATCCAAACTCCACTGTCCACCACCAAACGAACTTGACATTTCAAAACACATACAAACACGTATCCACCATTCTCGTTATGTTAGGTAAGGGGAGTTGCAGAACTTGTAGACTACAAGTAGGGTATTGTAACATTGACCATACATTGTTCACATTATTTAATTACCTCAACTACCGTAATTTCCTTCTCTACACACAATCACTGGGTGAATACAATGTCTTGTGGGAAATTGTACTTACACAGGTTAATACTAGGCCTATTTATAATGTTTGACCATGAAAACTTAAGTACCTGTATACTCTATATTATACTTTCACGTGAGAAGTATTACAGGTTTATATGAATAATATATTTATTAAAGGGTACTTCACACAGTCACGAATGCGAGCTAGAATCACTAGGAGTAGCTGAATATTCGGATTCCTGGGCCTATTCGCGGTGAAAATTCGATGACTCCTAGTGACTCTAGCGATATCCTAGTGACTCTAGCGATATCCTAGTGATTCCTGTTAGACTCCCAGTGACTCCAAACCACTCGCTCGCTGCCGATTGGCCCTGTCCGACAAAATGTTCACCGTGTTTAAAGTTCTAGCCACGAATCGGACCATTCCCAGTGACTCTCAGTTGATTCCCAGTGATCCCCAGTGATTCCCCAGTGACTCCCAGTGGGTCCTGGTGATGCTCGGTGTTTCGTACCTGATTCGCGACAGCTTTTGGTTTCAGTTCCAGTTCATACCAGAATCACCAGAACTCACTGGGAGTCACTGGGGTATTACTGGGGATCACTGGGAATCACTGGAAGTGGTCCGATTCGCGGCGAGAACCTTAAACACGGTGAACATTTTGTCGGACAGGGCCAATCGGCCGGGACTGGTTTGGAGTCACTGGGAGTCTAACAGGAATCAATAGGATATCGGTAGTCACTAGGAGTATCGATTTTCACCGCGAATAGGCCCAGGAATCCGAATTTTCAGCTACTAAGTGGTTCTAGCTCGCATTCCTGACTGTGTGAAATACCCTTTAGTTTTGAAATCAACAATACTGATTTTGTTAACCATTTCCTCAGTTTTGAAACGCTATTAAATTATTAAGCTCACATAGTTTCTTTGATTCGTCGGCAAAAGTGATTGAATACTTTAAGAACACATTGAAACACGTTGCATTTTCATCTTATTACTCAGATTCACCTAATAACTTCATACATTCCCTAAACAAAGGAGAATTCCTAGCCCTTAACAATCTTTCAAAAGATAAAAATATAATTATTTTGCCCCCTAACAAAATAAACGGGATAATGTTGCTGGACAGAGACAGTCATATGCAAAATATGGCAACACTTTTATATGATACTATTAAATTAGAAAACTATAAGTTGACCCTTTCGCTCATACACTAATATATGAAGATAAAAGCAATAGGTTCTTAAACCAATTGAAATCCTCTCAGTCAATCAGTGAAGACCTGTACTAAAAAAAAATTGTTTCTGGATAAAAACCTGGTATATTATACGGCCTCCCTAAAGTCCACAAAGACTACTGCCCTACCAGACTCATATTATCAGCAATAGGTACACTCACGCGTACTAAAAGTTGCTCAGGGTCATCCTTCCCCTACTCCACCCTGGGCAGGTGGAAGGGGGGAGTCGAGTCCAAGTCTACCCCCACCTTCCACCCCGAAACTATCCCAACTCCTTCACCTTCCTTCTCTAGCTGGCAGTTAGTGATTAGCGACGATTGTTCTCATGTATTGCATATAATTGTTAAACCATCATTGCACATGCTTACAATGGCCAACATTTAATAATTATTAGGAATGTATTAATACAATATACTTTATAATTGTATTCTCAAAATTCGTTTTTTTACACAACGTGGGTTACACGAATCTTGGCTGTATTTGTCTTGTGCTTCTCTCTCTCTCGCTCTCTGCGTGTGTTTGTCTATCTATCATTGCACTACTGTATACAATGTGATTTGAATATTATACCATAATTAAATCCAATCTCGTACAGTATTCTGGATATTATGTTCACCATTATTACAATAATAGCAGGGGTACGCGGCGTTGCCAGGGTAATTACCATAATCACCACTACTACTACCATAATAACCATCATCAATCACTACTACCACAATCATCACAATACTACTACTACCATAATCACCGGCCTCGGCCTCCCTGTGCCTCATTAAACGGCGACCTCGATTTCGGCCGCTAAATGACCTCCGATTTTGGATCTGACCTCATCCGTACCCCCTTTTGGGAGGCTGCGAACAACTTTTGTTCCATACACCTTTTCAATGGGAGGCCTCCTTCTGCCCCAAACGGCATTTTTTTTCATTTTTTTTCATTTTGTTTGTTTTCAATTTCTGCCTCGAAACGACCTCCGATCGTGGCCTCGCCCCCTCTATGACCTGACCCAGGTCAATTGACACCCACATGCAAAGCTTCAGCTCCCCAGGTCCAAAACTGCGGCCGCCTATTAAGAACAGACACACACACAGACAATCGAAAATATTATATAGATACACATCAACGTGTCCTCTACGATCTAATCCTAGTTTCTCAAATTAATTACACAATCGGGCTTTTATATCATAAAAGGATAGGACTAAAGGCAAAAATGGGCTGGAATAGTGTTGCGACTGTTATTGGTTGTTTCGTTCATAATTTCAATCAATTTCTCCCATTTATTTAACACTTTACGAGCGGGCCCGTCAGTTTTTTCCACTACGCGGCCAGCGTTTTTTTTTTACCCTAAATGGCCTTGTTTCCGTGCTCTTTTTCATGCATAAACAAGAACCAGAGCGTAATACAATTATGTATCCCTGAAAGGGCGTAAATTGAGCTTTCCAATGACATCAGGACCATCCTTCTACGACCACGCGTTCTCTTGCAACGATCGTGCAAGACGAGTACAAAAACCCTAAAATACGGTAATTTCCTTATATAATTCCCTGTGTGGCGAGGTAGGGAGGGTGGAGTAGTGTGGAGTAGATGGCAGTAGGCGCGCGGGGTCTGTGCCGAGCGGTCATGAGGTAACCTACTCTCCTCCCGTCGCTCGTCTCTCTCTCAGACCCATTCTTGCTAAAAAATTGCACACGGACTAAAGTCGGGCCCTGCCACATAGTCCAGGTTTTTAGATGCAGACTTAAGTCGGGCCCCAATAGACAGGGGTTAATACCATACTGTACATACTGTACTATTAATGGTCGGTATTTAATTATATTAGGCTATTTTTTAATCAATGATACGTAGAACTCGATACAACTTACGATCAAAGTCAGTGTTCATGTTTAGTAAGGTTTGAGTATCGAGCCCTTGAGTAGCAGGGCTCGCCTTCTCACTTCCCCCCTTCTTTGTCTCTATCTGTGATCCCAGCCTCTCACCTCTACAAAACCCATCAACTCTCCTCTCTGCATATAGAATGCAGGCAAAATTCATCTCACACACTAATAAAGGGAAATATAACCCATTCAGACCCGTTATATCTTGGTTGTAGAAAGTGTGTGCTATGAGAGAGTTACAAGGAATAGTTAGTATCTCAAAGACCTTGCAATCCATTTTGGGGAAATATTCGAAGTGGAAGGAGAGACATTGTTCAGCGCACTACACTCCTTACAGAGTGTGCAAAATAATATCTACTGACTACTGTCTTCTTGAACTGCTCAACTGAGGAATTTTTTAAAACTTCTGAGGAAAGATTGTTACAGGTAGAAGAGATCTTAAATGGGAAACAGTTCCACAGATACTAGTGGTGAACCTTTTCAATTCTAACTGCCAGCCATGGATGCATATTGTATTTATATTGAGGCTAAACAATTTGCTATGATCCACATTCTCAAACCCATTACATATTTTCAAAACTTAAATGAACTGATCTCGTAGTCTGCGTGTTAAGAGAGAGAGAGAGAGAGAGAGAGAGAGAGAGAGAGAGAGAGAGAGAAGATCACTACAAATGAGATTCTTGTAACCCAAGTTGTGTATAGAGACTCATTTTGATAATGCAATTATAAAGTATATTATATTAATAAATTCCTAATAAATTTAAAATTGTTGCCATTGTAAGCATCTGCAATGATAGTTTAATAATAATTTGCAATGAATGAGACCAATCGTCGCTGATCACTAACTGCCAGCTAGACAAGGAAGGTGGGAGAGTTGGGATAGTTTGGGGGTGGAAGGTGGGGGTAGACATGGACCCGACTCCCCCCTTACACCTGTCCAGGGTGGAGTAGGGGAAGGAAGGCCCCACCCCTGAGCAACTTTTAGTACGCGTGAGTGTACAGTTCCGAGCATATGAAACAGAGACGCTGCCTCAGGCTATCTACTGAGTCAGTGTCCTTTCTGGCTGGAGAGTTATGATGGGGGAGAAGGGGGTTGGAAGTAGGCGATGGTGGGAGGGTGATGGTTTGTGGAGTGGGGGTAGAAGTGTGTTAGCAAGGATGGAAAAGAAGGTGTGATTGGGGCACCATCAAAGTTTAGGTGGGAGCAAGGGAGTATTGGAATTCGTTCATCTGTGGCAAATAAACTATTAATTACGTAATATGCTTTGACAAATAGCGATTATATAAGCATGATTTATGCTTTGGTAATATGTGCTATTTATTATACAATTGCGATACATTTGTGTTGATGTTCATAGTACCGTGATATACAACTATAGTGTCTTTATTTTCAGCTGATGGTAAATTGTCATGTCCTCACCTTTAGTACTCAACTATTACGAAGATTGTATAACGAAATAGGTTGTAAATTCTGATGACTTGGCATAGATATGTAGTAATTTCATATTTCACCATTAAGTATTGATTATGAGTATCGAGGAAACAATTGCTAAGGGATTCAATTTACCGTCATCTGAAATGAAACCGACTATAGGGTAATATACACCAAGCTATAGCATTGGGGCCCCCGGGGGGGGGTGGTGCAACAACATTTTCGGGCTTACTTTGAAACTATAATGGTGTGTATTCCGATATGTTTGCATTTTGCTTAATATGCCAGTATGCTATAATATACCCATCCATAATTATGGATGGATCATTTAATTATAATTAATCGTCATTTGTCATAGTATATCATTAAGCATCAAACAGTAGTGGCAGAAATGGTCATTTCGCAAAAGGAACCTTCAACAATTCCAATAACTGCTAGCTGGTCTAATTAATTGCGGAAATATTTGCAAACTGAGATATGCTCTGACCTGTCTTTATAAGTTACTATATAATATCTGAGAAACAGGCTTGTTTCTTGGGAATCGTAATCTTAAGGGGCTATCACACTGGTTTATACTCCGTCGACCTTCATCAAATCCACCATATGCGTGGTCCTTCATTTCAACTGAAGTCCGAACTAATGATATAAAGACGAAATGTATTTATTATGAATTGCAAAACAGCTAAATGGTCATGCCATTACACCGCTATACAATACTGATTTAATTGCATTTATCTTCAATAATAGCATTTGGTGGCTTATTACGGAAAGCACAGGTTGTAATATCATTAACCGGGATCGAGTCTCCCGTGGATGCGATATATATATATATATATATATATATTTTTTTTTTACTTCGAATGACATTTTACGAAATTAAATACAATCATTTACAGATATTGTGTTAATTTTATATACAATACGTTTTAATTGGCTTGGGTTATTGTATACAGTAATACTGCAGTTTAGGATATGGTATTCTAGATTAGGATATAAGAACAAGTTAGGATATTATAAATTACGTTATGAAAGGATAAAGTTTGGTTAGCATAGTTATGATAGTTAAATTACGGTAGTTAGTGTAATAACATCAGATCCTAAAATAACCTCAGTGGCTTGAGAGTTGTCCACCAGATTGTAAGCCTATCTTATATAGGCGGTATGTAGATGATACATTTTTAATATTAAAAAATAGGGATGATAATGATAGATTTTTCAGTTACATGAACAAGCAGCATAAAAACATAAGATTTACTTGTGAAAACGAGGATAAAAATACTTAGCATTTTTGGATGTTTTAATCACTAAATCATGTAATCGGTTAACCACTGGAGTTTATAGAAAGCCCACTTTCACTGGCTTGGGTTTAAGTTGGTTTAGTTATTGCCCTGAAATATATAAACTTAATTCCATCAAAACACTTCTTGAGAGAGCCTACGGGATTTGTTCTAACTATTTCACAGTTCATGAAGAATTTTGCAAACTAAGAGAGTATTTTTTGAAAAATAATTATAGGATGGATTTGTTTTACAGAGTGCTAAAACAATTTATGTATAATACAGTGTTACACAGCAGATCGGTAACTTACGATGTGCCTAAACTTGTTAAGTATGTCAAAATGCCTTTCTATGGGAGAGTGAGCTATGATTTTCGCAAGTTACTTAGTAGCGTACTCCGGGAAAGTTGTCCTGCAATAAATTTTAGAATTGTTTTCACCAATGATTTCAGGATAGGAACCTTCTTCAACTTCAAAGATCGGGTGCCGGACTCTTTATGCTCAAATATCGTGTATAAATTCACTTGTCCCAGTTGTCAGGCTGGGTACATTAGATGTTCGAGTAGATCATTCAAAATGAGAATATATGAGCATTTGGGGAAAAGCTTCAGGTCTGGAATATTTTTGAGGAGTATGTCATTTTCTGCAGTAAGGGAACACTCCCGTAATGAAGATCACCCTTTTTCGGAGAGGGATTTTGAAATCATCGGCAGGTTTAGAAGCACGTATGAGGCTTTAATAGGCGAAAAAATGCTGATAAATAAGCACAAACCAGAAATAAATCTTGTCAATAATAGTTGAAGGTTCATTATTGGGTACAATTGGTTGCTTTTTGGGTGTTCATGTAGTTTGGTTTTTCATTTTATTTCGTTTAATTTTCACCATAATTTGAGTTTACATATAGAGTTCAAATGTGTTCAGTTAATCAGTCCCTCATCGTCTTTCATTGGAGACTGGTGGTATCACATGGTGAGTTCCGATTTGTTTGTGACAATTTTCCTTTATGTGCATTTTCAACATTTATCTTTTGTTTCTTAGAGTCAAGTAATTCAAATGTACTTTTTTGCTTTATGTTGCGGTTCGATGTGATTAGGATTACTATAATTTTCTTCTAATTTTACTAGATAATTTGAATTTTTTTGTAAAGTCCTTCATTTTAATATTCTCGTTTATTATGATTGCTTTTGCTAAGTCTTGTCCTCACATGGTTGGATATTAGCATAATACTTTGGACGCTGTTTAGCGGTAGGTTAAATTTTGTTTAATAGATTTTAGACTTTACAGTTCAGAATAATATTTGAATTGAAAAAGAAATGATAATATAAATTTGATATCTTATGCGTTTTGATTTCTTTTGTTGCATTGAGATTTAACAATTTTGAATTTGATGGTGTCTAGCCGTAGATTTATTTTATATTTAAACCTTGCCTAGTTGGCCAAAATTATGTTGTTTAATTGTTTTTTAGATAGGCAAATTGCCACGTGTTCAACAATGCATTACATTTTAGTGATCCTGTTTTAGCAATATATACAGAGTTATACTCAATTTTTAGGATCTGTTGGTAACCCTTTCCTGAGGATGGCTGCATGACGTCGCCGAAAATTAGAATAAATCATGATGTTCCACAGGGACGTTCTAGCCAAAATGCCTGGACTCACGGAGTTTGATGCAGTTTAAGTCATAGAATGAGGGGGATGATAGATTCAGGACGAGAATTCCAGAGCTGTTGAATAGAAGAATGATTGGGAATATCATTTCACTCTTGGGTTGGAGAGTTGCACAGAGTTGCACAGTGTTGCTAGACGGATACTACGTACCCTACTTAGAGGAGGTAGTATACGTTGAGAGAGCTCTGAGGAACACTGATTATTATAATTGCAATAGAATAGCGAGATAGATGCAACATTGCGACGAAGAAAGAGATTGCAATGAGTCAGTGAGTGGAAGTGAGATAAGGAGACTAAAGGTTTTCTTTTCTACTTTATCATGAAGTTCTGTGCGAGAGGATCCTCCCCACACATGTCAACAATATTAATACATGGATGCACTGTGCCTCTGTACAGAGCAAGAAGCTGTGCATGGGTAAAGAACCCCTGGAGGCAGTTGAGCACACCTAGCTTCTGGGAAACCGTTTTAGCAAGGTTGGTAAATTGGTAATATGGTCTTGCCATTTGAGATCAGAGAAAAGGAGACACCACAAGAATAATGAGAGAAGATGAAGGGTTGATTTTTGAATTGTTGAAGTACAAGGGAAACTTCATTGGGAGTTCTTGGCAGGTGGATAAATTGAGAAACTGGGTTTTGGAATAATTGAAAGCAACAAGATTCACTCTGCCCCAAATGGAAATGGGTGATAGGTCAGAATATATGTGTTTTATGGCATCATCACATAACTTTTGAGTGTTTGCTTGCTGTTTTGTTTTGGTAAAACTATTTGAATAGTGCACGGTCGAATCATCAGCATATACCGGTATATATATATATATTCTGACATACGGACCCTGTATGTTAATTTAAGAGTTAGAATTAGAGTTGAAGGAGTGCCAAACTACCCAGGCGGCGAAGCAGACCAGCGAGCGAACTAGCGAGTGGGAAACCAGCTCGTCCGCATACCAGCAAACAAGCCTTCACACCTGCGTGCGTCATAGGGGACCCTGCAAACTACTTCGATGACCCGACGCTATGACGTATGATCGACGCCAGGAGACTCCATTGGACCACGCACCTGCTACGCAACTCGAGGAGCTGTGATTGGGGCGCGCACTACTCGCCGCCTCCTGATTCGTTCCTACACCATCATTGTTTATTATATAAGACCCGAGTAGTGGGCATTCAAATCAGTCTCATTTGGAGTTGGGGAAGGTGAACTTGCAGCTGGAGGAAGACGGGGTGAGTATTTTAATGGGTTTGTGACTGTCAGTCAGATTATATAAGTGTGTGTTAAGTGTGTTCCGTGTAAACACTTACGTTATGTTGGTTAGTGAGATATGTGATTGGGAATTAACGTTAACGCTACTATTATGTACTTAACTCTTTGATTGGGAATTAACATTAACGCTACTATTATGTACTTAACTATTTGATTGGGAATTAACATTAACCCCTTATTAGCGGCCCACCACATAAGTCGAGTTAAAAAAATCTGGACTAACTAGCGGTGCTCGACATAACTCGAGTGGCAATTTCAGCACGTAATGTTGGTGAGAGAGAGAGACAAGTGGTGGCAGGAGACTAGCGAGCGTATGACTGCTCCAGACCACCGCGGCGAACCTACTGACACGAATCTCAGCTCCCTCCTCCCTCTCTCACGCGCTACTTACTCAATTATATGGGGAAAGTACCGAAATACCTGCTTTTTGCACTCGCGTTGCACGGTTATTGCAAGAAAACTATCCATCATACAAGGATCGTTATGGTGTCATTCGAAAGCTCTGTTCATGCCCTTTCAGGGATAGATACTTGTTTTACGTTCTGGGTCTTATTTAGGCATGAAAATGATCACGTAAACAGCCCTATTTTGGCTAAAAACACCCCGCTGGGCGGTACATATAAATAAACCGAGAGGCCGCTCATAAGGTGTTAACGCTACTATTATGTACTTAACTATTTTAGTTGACTAACTTGTGGACTAAAGCAACTCTTTAAGTAGTTGGGTTATGATGAAAGTAATACTATTGTTTTATATTAACACTTACGAGTTCTTTCATTTTCTTTTAATTAAGCTTACATTGCTTAACGGTGCTTAGTACGGTGATGCTATTGTCTCTTATTAGTAATATCGCCTTAGACTAACATGGCTGTTTTAATGTTACTTCTAGTGATATCCTAAGCTGAAGAACATTCTTTTAGCTTCAAAATATTATTTTTGCTTTTCATATTATTTGAGTGAGACCTGAATCGAATCTATGAAGCGATCCTGTAACTTAATTTACTCATAATCAAACCTCAATGTTACGTGGTTAAGAAATACATTTAACTAATTATTAAATATATATCTAACTTTTTATGTGACTTTGATATTAATCCTGATGATAATAATAATATAATACTATTAACGTAAGACAAGAACCAAGACTAATTACATTAAATATAAATAAAAGGACATATAAGAAAACTAGCTATTCATTTCAAAAGGGGTAAGAGACTGAAATATTCTTACTTTAATATTTATCTTTCAAGATTTTTTATAGAATTAATAGTCCTTTAGTCCTTCTTTAGATATAACTTATTCGATTCATAACCATAGCCTACTAAGCTTCGGTTAAATAATAATTCTTTATAAATACTACATGACTTTAATTAGTTTCAGTATTTTTTCATAATTAAAGAGTATCAGTCAATAAAGGATACCAAGTCCTAAGATCCAAAAGGAAAGGCAGCAACAACAGGAAATAATTTTATTAGATTTTACTTTTGTTTTGCCTTCAGCTGACTGATACCTTAATATATATCTCTGTGCTATCTAGATTCATCAAGTTAACCACTTGAGGATCAAGATACGTAACGGAAGAGTGGTGACCTTGCCAGGATTCGTTTCATACAGTTTCACTCAGTTTCATTACCGTTTCACTACTTAAAAATCAAATATTAATCATGCCTCATCTAATTAATGACGAAGATGCTAGAGTTTTCATAGAATCAGAACCCACAGCCCCTGATATTGTCTGTCTGTCAAAACCCGAACTGAAAGTGCTTGCCTCACATCTCCAATTAACTGTCTCAAACATGTCCAAAGTAGAGGTGGCTCAGACCATAAAAACCCACCTGTTTCCTGTAGAAGGCGGGGAGGGTGATAGAGCAGTTGGTGGGAACCCGAGTAAACATAGCCAACTTGATGTACAATTGCCACCTGGTTTGACCGGTGATCAAATATTCGAACTAGAACATGCCAAACTAAAAATAGAACTAGCCAGAATAAATACCGAAGAAGCCAGAATAAAAGCAACGACCGAACAAGCCAACGCAAGTATAGAACTAGCCAGAATAAATGCCAGTGCAACGACCGAACAATGTGAATATCAATATCGTACGGCTCAACTAAATGTCAATACCAATGCTCCCGTAATTGCTCCCCCTCTGGGATTGACTATGACTAGTGTCATTCCACCTTTCACTGAGGATAATGTGCAGGATTTCTTTGTTTTGTTTGAGGAAGTTGCTGGAGATATGAAGTGGACAAGAGATCAATGGCCTTTTAT
Source organism: Paralithodes camtschaticus (assembly GCA_018397895.1). Lineage (NCBI taxonomy): Eukaryota > Metazoa > Arthropoda > Malacostraca > Decapoda > Lithodidae > Paralithodes > Paralithodes camtschaticus. The sequence continues at coordinate 7,401 of JAGKTK010012047.1, read as the reverse complement.
GTTACAAACCGTTTTGACAGGGCAGGCTCGAGCCACGTATTTGTCAGAAGTAGCAGAGGTTAGGCAGGATTATGACAATCTCAAAGAAGCTATCCTAAAAACCTATCAATTACAGCCTGAGGCTTACAGGCAATCTTTCCGTAAAAAACAGAAGAAACCCATGAGGTATTCGCCAGGACCATGACTAAAACTGTCAATCATTGGGTCAAGAGTAAGAAAGTCACAAGCTACAACGATCTGAAGGAGTTGGTCCTGTTAGAAAATTTCCTATGGAAAATTGATTCTTCTGTATCCTATCATTTAAAGGGGAAAAAGGTAGATTGTCTTGCAGACGCCGCTGACATGGCTGACACATACGTGCTCAACAACAAATTTCGTGGAAAGAAGCCCTACGATAATTCTAGTTCTAATTTTAAGTATCCCAATCACAAATCTGACAGACCCAGTCACAAGCCTATAACGTCTTCCCCAGCTAGCCAAAATAGAATTGTTCCCCCAACTAAAAATGCGACTCAGGGCAATGGTAACAGAGGTGGGGCCTAAATTAATAGTAATGCTCAAAGAGGGAATGTTCCCGTATCCCCTAAAGTATGTACTTTTTGTGGCAAGAGAGGGCAACTAGCTTATCAGTGCTGGGCCAAGGAGAGAACCGAGAGATCGGGGCAGACAGTTGCCGCCGTATCTCAAACTCCATATGTTCCTTTAATACAGGACTCCCGACAGAAGGAGTACCTAGCACCAAAAGATCCTTTAATGCAGGACTCCCGACAGAAGGAGTACCTAGCAGCTAACGTAAATCATCTAGACAGGGGTGTAGTAGCATGTATGGTGCAACCCACTAGGGTTAAGCCAATAATATTTTCACCATCAGTGCAGGACAGTTACCGTCCCTTTATTTCATCTGGCAACGTGAGATTAAATGGTTGTATGCATGAGGTAAACATTCTGAGAGACACCGGTTCTACTAGCACCCTCATGGTGAATCCATACGCTGAGTGCCCACCTGGCGAACCAGTTGTAATGAGAGGTGCTAGAGGCCAATTTTATGCACACTTGGTAAAAGGCGAAATTGAATGTGAGTTACTACAGGGTGAGGCCACCATAGCTTTGTGTAGGTCCCAAGATATCCCTGTGCCTGGGGTAACACTCCTTTTGGGGAATGATGTAGCAGGTGAGAAGGTCCGACCAGACCCCATTTTGTCACTTTCCCCTGTTAACGAGCCACTAACCGGTGAGCTCGAAAAGGAGATGCCAACTGTTTTCCCTGTGTGTGCTGTCACACGTTCAATGTCTCAAGTAGCAGCTCCCTCAAACAGAAATGTACCAAATGTAAGAGTTGATGAAAGGAATGATGAGAGTGTGAATGACGCTCCAACTGTGCCTGATGATATGACTGAGGTGGATTTATCTGACACTTTTATGGCTCATCTTGACCCTAACGATGACCATGAAACCCCTCCAAATTGTCCTAGTGGCCTGGTAGAGCTACAGAGAGATGATAGTGAATGCAAGGAGTTAGCTGCCAGGGCCGTGAGTGAAGAGGAATGTGAGAAGGAGGGTGGTGAATGTTTCTACCTCAAAGGAGGAGTATTGTGGCGTAGATGGAGACAGCCACACAGACCAATCGATGACGGGGCCTGGGACGTCCATCAAGTAGTAGTCCCCAAACCTTGTCGTAGAGATATCTTGGAAATGGCACATTGTATACCATTGGCAGGACACCTAGGTGTGAGAAAAACTCTAGACAGAATCAGAGCCCACTTTTACTGGCCAGGAATGCGTGCAGATGTAGTGGAGTTTTGTAGAGTGTGTCACACTTGCCAGATGACAGGAAAACTCAATCAGGTGCCTGTACATCCTCTGGTGCCCTTGCCCGTCTTCGAGAATCCTTTTACTCGGGTGGTAGTGGACATTGTACGAGGATGTGAGTGTTTTTGCAGAGTTCTCCCAGTTGGGAGCAGTTCCTAGTGAGATCTCTTGAGGAACTGAGGTTGATCGCTTTGGTGTTGAGGGTTGATGGTTCTCTGTTGACCACGAGGGAGGCATGTTTACAGCAGATAGGGCAGCGGTGTAGGCAGGAGAGGTCCGAACAGCCTACAGTGCCAGTGGGAGGCTATACGACACCTGTGGGCTCTCCGCCGAGCACGCCTAGCCCTTCCCATCATAGCTACACTTCGCAGTTGTCACCCCCTGCTGTTGCTCCACAGGTCTTGCCTAATGTCCCCACCGATGCGCCCACCCTTGGTGTTGCTTATTTTAACCCTTTACACTCCCCTCCTGCCGCTGGGGGGGTTGCTCAGAACGGCCTTGCACCTCCTCCCCCATTTGTGCCACCCGTTAGACTTTCTATGATACCGCCTTCTGACCGTGCAGCTTATGTCTCTACACACACCCTCACTGTTGCCCCGTTAGGGCTTTCCCCAGAATCTCTGATGCAATTGGAGTTGAAGAAGATGGAAATGCAAGAGAGAAGAGAGGAGCGAGAAGCTCAGGAGAGGAGAGAAGAACGAGAAGAGAGACTAGAGAGAGAGAGGATGACGCTTGATTTCGAAAAAAGAAAAGTAGAGATAGATGGGGGAAAGTATGAAAAGAGACAAGTTGGGACGGCACCAAGGGAGGAATCTAGCGAGCAGAAATTGTCACATAGCCTAAAATTAGTTCCTGTGTTTGACGAAGTAAAAGTAACAGAGTGGTTCCAAAGGTTCGAGAAGAAAGCACAGGAATTTGAATGGCCACGAACACGCTGTTTGAAGGGAAAAACTCTGGAGGCGTACGATAGGATGTCGGTGGAGGGTTGCAAGATTACGACGCTTTCAAGCAGGTTATTTTAAAGGCGTATGAACTTAGGCCGGAAGCCTACCGCCTTATTTTCCGAAATGCCCATAAACGCCCTAATCACACCAATATCGAGTGTGCAAAATACCTCCGGGATGCCTTGGCTCGCTGGTTCCTTAGTGAAGATGTTAAGACCTTGAATGAGGCGGTTCAGATTACCCTTTTAGAACACTTTACGAACAATGTTGACAAGGAGATTAGCCAAAAGGTTCGTGAGAAACGTCCCGGCAAGTTGTCTGATGCTGCCGTTTGGGCGGACGACAGAGTGTTGGCTACTAGGGGTTTTGCGGATCGCGAGCGTGCCAAATATGCAACCCCCACGACTGCACGTGACGATAACCACAAGGCAGGTGGAGGCGGAGGCTATGGCTATGGCAAACCCGGTCCCACACGTGCTAACAACGGTGGAGACAATAAAAAAACGCCGAGTTCGGCCTGCACTGATCTGAGTAGTGTCAGATGTTTTGGGTGTAAACAGATCGGACACATCAAGCCAAACTGTCCAAAAGCGAAGTCTGCTGCAGCTGCCGCCCGACCTGTGTCGTTAGTTGTGAGAACTGAGTCATGGTTGCCTGAGTCAGAGATGAGTCGAGAGGTGAAGCGGGATGTGCCAGCGGCCGCGGAACTGCCTGCCCCTACCGAGTTGTCTCCGCCGGTTGGCACAGATGATTGTCCGGAAACTTCGCTCGCCTGGTGTCAAGCTTTCGTACATGAAGGGGAGGTGGAGTTGTGTGGTAAGGTGTATCCTGTGAAGGTTTTGAGGGATTCTGGCGTGAAGCAGTCCATGTGTTTGAATCTAACTGGAAAACCTATAAAATAAGAGGAGTTTGTGCTGTGTCGCGGGGTAGATACTGAGGCATGTTATAACCTGGTTCCTGTTCATCTGAGGTGTCCTGTAGTTACGGCGTCGGCAAAGGTGGCGGTCGTTAACTCATTGCCAGTGGAGGGGATTGACTTTCTGCTCGGAGCGGATATGGCAGGGAGTAGAGTTTTCCTCCTCCGGTAGTGGTGTCTGAACAGATACAACCCGAAGAAGTGTGCGAGGAGGCTAAGCAGTTGCCTGTTGATTTGTTCCCGGTGTGCGCGGTAACGCGATCTATGGCTCAGGTTGCGCAGCCAGAGGAACAAATTGGAGAGGAAATAGGTCAAGTTGAGTGGATGTACAGAAGTGAAACTGCATCACCCACAGAATTGACTGATCTGCCGGGTGCTGAGGTTGAACATGACGCGGAGGAAGGTGTGACAGAATGCCCCTCACCCGTCTCGCACGGTGCCAGAGGTGGTATGGCGGGGAGTGACCGGGTCCTCACGGGAGGACCGGTCGGTCCTCTACCACCGACCCAGACCGACGTGGAGGCTATCTCTAATCTTGCTACCATGGCGCCGGGGGAGATTGGTGAGGCGCAGCAGAGTGATGATTCATGGACACATCTGTTTGCTAAAGTCGGAGAGGAGATTGATATTTCTGGAGGGAGAGCACGTTTATATGTGTCGAACCAGATGTTGTATAGGCGCTGGGTGCCAGATGTTAGTCGGGAAGTCATTGGGAGTCGTGGAGCAGCTAGTCGTGCCTCGGAGTTATAGGACCGCACTGATTAGACTCGCTCATGAGGCTCCCCTGGCTGGGGACCTAGGGATTCGCAAGACGATGGAGAGGTTGCTATTTCAGTTTTGGTGGCCAGGTATGAACAAGAATGTTACAGCATTTATCAGGAGCTGTCACACCGTTCAGATAGTGGGCAAGCCGAATCAGTGCATTCCTGTGGCCCCTTTGATTCCAATTCCTGCTGTTGATCCGCCTTTTACACGGGTAATGATTGACATGGTTGGCCCGTTGCCTCCTACCAATGAGGGGAACAAATATTTGTTGACTATCATGGACGTGACAACACGCTATCCAGAGGTTATTCCAGTTTCTAGTCTGCATTCCAAGGTTGTGCTGCAAAAACTGCTCGAATTTTTCACTCGATTCGGGCTGCCACAAGAACTTCAGTCCGATCGGGGAGTAAATTTCATGTCTAATCTGTTTGGGAACACTTTGCAAGAACTGGGAATCAAACATGTTGTGGCTAGTGCCTGCCATCCCCAGACACAGGGTGCACTCGAGTGACACCATCAGATCATGAAAACTATGATCCTAAAGTTCTGTTTGGAGAATGCCAAAGAATGGGATGTGGCTATTCCATTTGTTATGTTTGCGGTGCGGGAGGTACCGACAGAGTCACTTGGGTTTTCGCCTAACGAACTGGTGTTTGGACATAGGGTAAGGGGGCCCCTGGCGGTGGTTAAAGAGGCGTGGGAGAGCGGGAAAGCCCAGACTAAAGAGGGTTTGCTAGCCTACGTGACTCGCACCAGGGAAAGATTGCATGCCGCCCTTAAAGCTGCAAAGACCACTTTATGTTGCACAGAGTAAAATGAAGCAGCATTATGATTACTAGGACAGGCAACAGTACTAGGACTTCATCACCCACTGCAAATTCTCTGGCTTGTGCTTAGCACAAGCCAGAAAATTTGCAGTGGGTGATGATGTCCTAGTACTGTTCCCTGTCCAAGGTCAACCTCTAGCAGCCAAATTTAGCGGCCCATACCATGTGAGTAAGAGAGTGGGCCCTCTCGATTACCTGATTGAGACACCTGACAGACGTAAGTCCCATCAGCTTTGCCACGTCAACATGCTGAAGCGTTATTTTCGGGCGCCGGGCCCACCGGCTATGTCACCTAAAGGGACTAGCCGGGAGAGTGGCCAGGGCGCCAATAAGTCGCCTTTGTGTGGTAACGGGGAGTTGTCTGAGGCAGTTTGTGCCACTGTACCCGCCCAGCTTGGGACAGTGAAGAAAGATGAGTCAAGTATGAGGAATTTCCTGCCTATGTTACTGACTGGAGGTTCGGAGTCGGAGGTGCAGGGTGTGCCCGGGCTTGGTGGACGGTGGTTGGATAACCCATGTCTCGATGCTGTGGGTTCATGCACTGCAGGGGTGCCAGGCACGGCTCCCGTGGTGCCTCTTGACCCCACCTTGCTGCACTCTCCCCGACATTCCGGTCCCAGAGACCAGGATGCCGTTTCTCGAAGCCCCGTCCTTGTTGTACAAGGCATGAAGGAGGAGGAGAGGGAGTTCTTCCCTGGTGAGGCTGTGCTGACAGGGACTTGGTGAGAGAACGGGTACCTGGCCCTGCGGCGGAAATTGTCTCATTTGTCTCCGGAGCGGTTGGAAGAGTTGTTGGAAACCCTATGGGAATTCCCACTCGTGTTTGGTGATGCACCCGGGTTAACCTCGTGGGCGGTGCACGACATTGATGTGGAGGATCATAAACCCATAAAATTACCACCATATAGGGTTAATCCGCAAAAGTAGGTTGCATTGAATGCAGAGTTAGGCTATATATTGGAGAAGGGGTTAATTAAAAAAGGTTGGAGTGAATGGTCAAGCCCCGTCACTCTGCAGCCTAAGCCCGACGGAAAAATACGCTTCTGTGTAGATTTCAGAAAAGTAAACACTCTTTCCAAGACTGATACATACCTGCTACCGAGAGTTGATGACTCAGTAGACCGGATTGGAACCGCTAAGTACCTCACGAAGGTAGACTTAGTCAAGGGATACTGGCAAGTTCCACTGACCGAATGGGCTAAAAAGATCGCTAGCTTTGATGTGGGTGGGGGAGTTTATCAGTGCCAAGTCATGCCCTATGGACTTAAAAATGCTCCTGCCACGTTCCAACGGTTAATGGATCGTGTCGTACATGGCGTGCCTAATTGTTTGGTCTACATTGATGATGTGGTTTTTTTTGACACCACCTGGACCGAACATCTAGAAAATGTGGGTGAATTGTTTAAGCGACTGTCTGAGGCTGGTTTGATTGTCAACTTGAACAAGTGTGAGTTTGTACAAGCACGTGTGCAATACTTAGGCTATGTGGTTGGCCACGGCCAGGTGTGTCCTCCTCAGGCAAAGGTGGAGGCTATACGAATGTTCCGGGTGCCACATAACAAGAAAGCATTGCAACGCTTCTTGGGAATGATAGGCTACTACTGCCGGTTCATTAAGGAATACTCCACCGTGCTTGCCCCACTAACTAATTTGCTTCAGAAAGATAAACCTTTTAAGTGGAGCACAGAGTGTTACCAGGCTTTTTCAGATGTTATAAGAGCCTCCTTTGTTGCTACCCTATTTTACGTGCCCCTGACTTTAATAGGCCCTTTGCCTTGGCCGTAGACGCAAGCAATGTTGGCGCCGGCTCTGTGCTGTTGCAAGAGTTTGGTGATGAGGTAGAGCACCCTATTTCATATTTCTCAAAAAAGTTTAACAGCACTCAGAAGAACTATTCAGTAATAGAAAAGGAGTTGCTAGCTATAATTTTAAGCCTCCACCATTTTGCTGTGTATCTGCCGCCATATGGGTCTGTGCTCACAATATATTCAGACCACCCCCCTTTGCAGTTCCTGAGCAAGTTCAAGTTTCAGAACCAACGACTTACACGCTGGAGTTTAATGTTGCAGGAGTATCACTTAGATGTGAGGCACATAAAAGGCGTAGATAATGTACTGGCTGATTGCTTGTCTCGGGAGCA
>JAGKTK010012046.1:0-26325 GCA_018397895.1 Paralithodes camtschaticus | reverse complement strand
TTATAAAGTGATTGCGGTGAACGAGGGGTGGGGGGGGGGGGGGGGGCGGGGGAGGGACCAGGTGTGAGCAGGGAATGAGAGGAGAAAGAAAAGAGAGAAAGGAAAGGAAATAAAAGACAACGAAAGTAAACCAATTCAAAGAAAGTAAATCAATGGAGTGAAAGGTAAATAAAAAGGACACATTTGGAGACACCTGAACGAGAAGAAAACAACAAGGCAAAACTATCGAAAAGGATACACAATGTTTTACAGCTTGCTCCAATAACACCCATATTAGACTTTAACCCCTTATGTACCGAGGACTTGTTGTTTTTATTTCAGCTGTATTTAGACGACTGTATGCAGCTGAGGAAGGATGCAGTGTAGCTAAAAAGATTAATTACGATAGTAAGTAACCTTTCAATTGTTAAGAGGTCCTTCCCAAGCCGAATTAACCCATCCAGTACCAGGGACGTCCTTTCCATCATATTCTGGCAAATATTAAACGATTGTATTCATCTTAGGAAGGACCTCTAGCAATAATAAGGCTTCAAGCTATCTCAACCAACCCTTTTAACTACCACAGATCCTTCCTAAGCTGCATAATATCGTCTAAATAAAGCTAAAATATAATATAACACATGTCGCTGGTACTCAAAGGGTTAATCATATAATAGTCGCCAGAATATTATAATAATAACGTCACTGGTACTGAATGGGTTAACCCTTTCAGTGTACACTTATGTATATTATTGGAACGTGTGTATGCTCTCTCGGAATGTACTGATTCGTGAAATTTCGCGGTATGACCTAAGGACTATTAAGGATTTCTGGATTGGCTACCGACTGCCGCACCGTACCACTCCCGATAATAAAAGGGTTAACAACAGGTTGTATCGTTCCCTTGCCACATCATTCCCCTCCCCCCTCACTCACCAAGCCATCTAATCCTCTCAGCTCAGCCAGTTTGTTGATAAGGGGGCTTAGTGGGGCTTAGTACAGTCAGGCCCTTACAATCACCATCACTGTCATTACTCATTGTGTGTAATTATTACCTTTAAACCCCAGATCATACTTACACTTCAGAGTAAAATAATTTGGATCTGTTTATTTAGTTACAGTCATCGCAGTCATTACTCAAGACGTATAGTCCTTACTGTTAATCTGTTCAGTATGCTGTCTTAATTTTTCATTTAATTCTGGCTCTCGTCAGACGATTTTATCCCGACATTAAAGCATCTATAGAAATAATAGTGGGTACAGTACAAACTATCTATATGGACCCGCTGACTTCCATGGGCGTGTATCAAGCTGTATGAAATCGTCTAATGATAGCCAATCTAAAATAAAAATGCTTCACACGTATGAAAGGGCCTAATCCATTCATATCTGCCAATTTGACGAAACGGGAGCTTAGTGAGGCTTGCACAGACATTAGGTCGTCACAATTTTTGTCCCACTCATTACCCATAGTATATAATCATATTTAATCCTCAATAGGAACAACATAATATTGTTTATAATAATACACTTTAGCGCAAATTTGTACAGTGTAGCAGTGTAGTAAATGTTGTTTTACATTTCTTTGTATCAGAGGAAAATGGATCTAATTCTGCAAATAAGGCCGTTTTGGGCTGTGGACAATAGCATTGTGGCCATCTAGGAGTGTGGCAGTCTTGATTTGGTTGAAATAGACAAGTTTGATTAACTCGGATTGACTTATAAGTTGGTGATGTCTTCTTAGTCCCTGGTCGAGTTAGCACTGAGGAAGATCCATTGGTTGAAATAGTTGTGCTAGTTTAGTATAGGTAATTATTTTAAGTTGACACTGATTACGATCTTCTGGTCAACCCCTTCAATGATACCCAGAATATAATAGAACTGTTGCCATCGTATGGAAGGGATTAAATAATTCACACTAATTAAATCGACATGGAAACAAGATTAGCAGGTACCCGGAGTATTAGAGTACTTAAATTATCTGTGTTGGTTAAATTGAAGTGGATAAGAAAAACACGAACACAAATTGAGCAGTACCCCGAGTGAGCAAGGCACCGGAACACTGCGTGATGCACGGTCGAAGTTCGGTCGATAATACCCGTAACTGGTAACTTACAACCTCAGGTACGGCAGGACTTTATTGTTATAGCTTCCTCCAGGCAATTTTGTTCAGCGAGGATGATATATAATAATCTAATTGGTTAACTGATAACTCCACATACGGCATCACTTTATTGTTCTAGCTTCCTATAGGCGATTTTGATCAGTGGGGGCAATATATGGATCGCAATGGGTAACTTAAAACCTCGAATACGGCAGGACTTTATTGTTCTTGCTACCGGTACCTTCAAGCGAGTTTGTGCAACGGGTGTCACATAGTGATTCCAATGGGTAACTTACAACCTCAGATATGGCGGGACTTTATTAGTCTGGCTACTTCCAGGCGATTTTGTTCAGTGGGGGCAATATAGTGAGTGATCTCAATGGGTAACTAAAAACTCGATACATTATGTTCTTTTATCAAGTGAGGGTTCCATGCTGGCGTCGACGGAAATTATAAAGTCTTAGATCAATCCTGTTAGTGTGTGTGTGTGTGTGTGTGTCTGTGTGTGTGTGTGTGTTTTCTTTTTAGCTAACGTCCATGGCATTAAGCTTGCCGACATATTAAACTCGCTATCCGTAGTCCTTTCAACATTACGTGTGACGTCATTTAAACTTGATTTTGGTTATAGTAGACGATTGTATTAAGTTCTGGCTAACATCAGACGATTTTGTATAGATTACGAAAGGCGTCTCCTAGTCAAAAGACTTAGAAATAACTCGATAAACTCCTGTATTTATATTATCCTTGATGTGTTGTATTTGGATAAACCTCTGTATTTATATTATCCTTGATGTGTTGTATTTGGATAAACTCCTGTATTTATATTATCCTTGATGTGTTGTATTTGGTTATCACTAGGCGATTTTTCAACGCTCCGAATAGTCCTCCAGTATTAAAAAGGCCAAGAAATTAAACTACAGTGTATCGCATCTATAAACAATGACGGAGATTTAACACACGATGAATGAGTACTTTAACACCGGAAATTCATTGTTCACGGACAACTACTGTACATTAACAATGATCAATGGATAATATATCGTACGATAATGAGTATGGGTTATTATTTTAATGTACAGGATTTAATTATGTAATCAATCAGGGGCTATTTTGTATTTAAGTAAGTCTACCTGTAATATTATTTTTGAGTTTTTATTATCTTGTCAAATATCAATCTCATTAAAACTTCAACATTAATTAAGCGTAACTATATGCCAGCGTAATTATTATATTGACCAATTTAAATTTGTCATAGGTGTTTGAAATTATTGTTCTAACTCTCCATAAAATATTACTATATATACCTTGACAAACTTCAATATCTGTAAGACCAGCAGATTAACCCAGCCCAAGGAAAGTTAGCCATAATATTTTTGAATCTCGCAATTAAATCCAATTAGTCAGTCAGGTGTTGCTTGACTAATTTATCCTTTCTCGTAGTATTCTGACCATTTCTACATGACTATATTAAGCTTAGGAATGGCCTCTTGCACTAAAGGGATGCACAGTATATGCATTAACATTCTGACACCCACACGTCCTCATTAAGCTTAATAAAATCTTCTATTGATAGCCAGAATAAGTTACAAATGTGACTTCGGCTTGATGGTTCGGGATTTCAGGATTGTACCGCCGTCGCCGTCGTCGCCACTTATGCCGAAATATTCCTAAGACATATTCTGACATCAACCGTGCATTATTGTGCCGATTAGTTTAATGAGGGTCCCGCAGAGGGTTATTCTCGGGCAGCAAAATATATAGGGATTATAGGGACAGATTGGGATAGAACAAAAATAGGATAGCTTCATAAGATAAAATGAATATAAACACCATATGAGGAGGAGCACTTTATTGACAACGTTTGGCATATATTGTCATTGACCTGATGAAGCTATATGCCAAATGTCAATAAAGTGCTCCTTCTCATATGGTGTTTATATTAATTTTGTCAAGTTTTCTGAGTATATTTGTTATCATAATATAACATAAGTACAGATAACAGTGTCCACCCGCGCCACCAAACCAGATAAAGACGACCATATTACCTTTCCCATCGTCGCTGTCGTATCACACCGCCGCCGTCGCCGCCATATTTTACCGCCGATGCCACATTTAGCCATCAGTGCCATATTGTGCGACCATAACCCACCGCTGCCTTGTCCCATCATGTCCGTTGTTACCGCTATCACCGCTGTTACCGCTATCACCACTGCTACCGCTATTACCGCTGTTACCGCTATTATCGTTGTTACCGCTATCACCGCTGTTACCGCTATCACCACTGCTACCGCTGCTACCGCTAATATCGTTGTTACCGCTATCACCGTTGTTACCGCTATCATAATTTTTATTGCTATCACCGCTGTTACCGCAATCACCGCCGTTACCGCTTTCACCGTTGTTACCGCTATCACCGCTGTTACCGCTATTATCGTTGTTACCGCTATCACCGTTGTTACCGCTATCACCGTTGTTATCGCTATTACCGCTGTCGTAGTTCTATCGCTATCACCGCCGTTACCGCTATAACCGCTGTTACTGCTATTATCGTCGTAACCGCTATCACCGTTGCTACCGCTATCACCGCAGTTATCGCTATCACCGCTGTTACCGCTATTATCTCCGTTACCGCTATCACCGTTGTAACCGCTATTATCACCGTTACCGCTATCACCGCTGTTACCTACCGCCGACTTCTTGTTCCTACCGACTGAACATTCTACAAATTAATGGGTATGACAAGGGTTTTTATAGTGTCCAAAATAATCTACGCGTTGAAAGGCACATTGATGGTAATAAATCCATCTAATGCAAGAATAAAAAGGTAAACACTCTCCATATATCCAATTATCTTATATACCTTTAGCAAACCCTTTATACTGTATACCCTTGATATAATTATCTTATATACCTTTAGCATACCTTTTACATACCCTTGATACAATTACAGTGTCCCTTGTCTACCCCATCACCGCCGACGTCATCCCGATCACAACCGTTTTCTACCACCGGATTCTTGTTCATACCGATTACACTGTGTTTTTGTGTCACTCTTTTGGCTTTAGCGGAGACTTATGTTACAGGCAACTCTGCCTTTTGTCTCCTGCATACAAGTAAACAAAGTCAAATTAAAAAAAGTAAATAAAAATAAAGGTTGTTATTCAGTTTAATCTGTCTAGTACGATGACACTAATATTTTGTTATTCTAGATATAGCTTTAGACGATTGTATTCAGCTGATACTTGTTGGAGCCGTAAACATCGATATCAAATAGAAAGGCAATAATAATGTAGGTTTGTGATGGATAGAAAGTAGGTTGAAATTAGTTTTATGTATCTATAAATATATTGTGACCGTATTTTATCTGGTAATTCTGCTTACTATCGATATCTACAGTACCAACTTCCTTATAGCCTGTTTGACAAAAAATATGAGTCACTTATAAGGTCCAACTCTGACGCCACTTTTTCAATATTAATCTGACTTTCACTGGACTATTATATTCAGGTAAACTATCACTTGTGGCTGTCGAAAGGTTTATGTAGACTATCTGCACCCCTTTGAATTCCAGAGATCAACTTCCTTAACCCTTTGAAGATTATGACGCTTTTGGACAGTTTATTCTGGCTATCCTTAGACGATATTATACAGTTTAGGAAGTCTCTCTAGGATTTGTAAGGGTAAAGTCTCTCAATTTTACCTCTGGCTTCCATATACCATCCTTAATCTGAATAAAATCGTCTGATAATAGCCAGAAAACAGAAAATAAATGCGTAATCGGATCTTGACAGGGCTAAGCGGAATACAAATTGTTTTTAATAGCCAACATATAATTGTTTAATGAGGTGAACAATCTGCCACAGGGACAGCCGTTGCCCCACACTTGGCATCACATTCGATTTGTGTCGATTTATTGGCTACACAAATTCTGCTTCCGGTAACTAAGTGGTGTTGGGGATGGAGAAGAGGTGGTGATGGTGGTGGTGGTGGTAGAGGTGGCGGTGGTGGTGGTGTAAGAGATGGGGAGGTGGTACTAATTGTGGTATGTTGAGGATGGGGAGGTGGTGGTGTAGGGGATGGGGAGGTGGTAATGGTGGAGGTGGTGGTGATGGTGGAGGTGATGGAGGTGGTGATGATGGAGGTGGAGGTGGTGATATGGAGGTGGTGGTGGTGGTGATGGTGGAGGTGGTGTAGGGGATGGGGAGGTGGTAGAGTCTTACACCACCACACAGACATTTAACGCTAGAACGCTATCACCAGATCATGTTATTCTCTTTTGGTTTAGTCTCTCAATGAACGCCGAGATAACCCCATGGGGGAAGGACTCATGCCATTGAGGGTTTCGAGAGAGAAAGAGAGAGACTATCACCTAAACTTCTGGACACCACCCTCCCTACCATTAACACCACCACCCCTCTGTGTGTACTGTACTTGAAGGGCGACCACCACCACACTCTTCTTCCCCCCTCCACCACCACTGCCGATTGTCTCAACACATAAACTAATAAACTGGGGATGACAGTATATAGGCTACCACGCTTAGGGCCATTTTATTAAACCATGGTAAGAGGTAAACCCTACGACCTTTCCCGACCCAGATTGACCCTTATCGCTTATCTGTACAAGGGTCAATCACTATCACATTATTGTATTCTTGGAGCGTCATTGCATATTATTTTCTACTATTGATCTATTAAAATGTTTGCCCTATGACCAGACCGGGCTTCGAACCAGGGCCTGTAGCGTAGTAAGCCAACACCAAACCGATTAGACCACCGAGGAGCTAGCCTAAATGGAATAGTATGGAATAGTTTAATTTAGTCACAATTTTCTACTATTTTTTTTCTTCTGAATTATCAGTGAAGTTTCGTATTTCGATACTGTATTACATCACACAACACCACACCTCTCCACTATCACAATTACACCAATCACACAGATACCTCCTCAAACCACCAGAATCCCTCACCACACCACATAATGACATCACCGTTTACATCAAGTGTTGACCATCACACTCCCCTTATGCCGGTATCACACGAGCAATTTTTCACTCAACATTTATCCTCAACACTGGTCTAGCAGCTTATGAGGTAAACATTTAATATTTTTCTGATACCTAATTTCATCTATCATCAGTCTAGTTTCCGATACCAGTGCAAAATACTCCATAAATGTTGCCAGCAAAATGTTGATCATCGAATGTTGACTATAAAAGCTCTCGTGTGATACCGGCTTTTATTCTTCCTTTCCCTAGATCAGATCTCACTGCGTCTACTCTACACTTCATCACACTTCACCACCTCTAGTACATATTCATCACCGTCCCTCACCAAACACCACAATTATATATCATCATCACTCATCTCATAATATCAGTTCTCCATCCTCACCATTGTTTACATCAAGTGTTGACCATCACACTTCCCCTCACCCTCCTTCCCCTCAGCACCTCCACTGTCTCTACACACATACAAACAAACTGGGGGTGACAGTCTACACCACTTACACACAATTACACTTAAGAGTCTAATGCACTCTTCAAACGCCTCTATACGCTTCTCTAACTCTCCCTATTACGATACGCTATTTCTTCTACTGATCTGTACGGTCCACATTGCATACGCTTCCACATTTTTAAAAATTACTCTACATGATTTAGTTATGTGGGAGTCTGTTAAACACCTTATACACCGGAACATATTTGTGGAATAAAGAATAAAATAATATAGGTGCTTTAACCAGCTCAGAAACGGTGGAAAGTTTCGAACGTAATTTGGATAGTCGTATGGATGATATTGGTTAAGTGTGAAGGGGATCTGCCTCGTATTGGCCGGTAGGCGCTTTGCAGATCTTCATGTTCTTGATTATGGCCTTTGTGTTATGGTCTTCTGATGCTTGTGGTGGGTGAGTTGCCCAGTTTGGTACACTGGGACTACTCTACATAATCCAGGTTACCCCAATTTAACGCCTCAGATTGGATAATAAAAATATCCACTCAGTCAAGATTTACTGTTAGGTGAACAGAGGAACCGGGCGTGAGGAGACTGCCCACCCGTCTCTCCTCACCCAGAAATAAAGCCTGCGTCTTACTAGTAGGTTTATTGGCTCCAGACTGGTATCGGAGACTTGAATCCGCTACAAGTTATCATCGTATTTTTATTTATGTTTCTGTGTATTCGTTTATTAAATTGGGCTGTACATTATTAGGAGTTTTAAAATGATAAATATACTCATAATGAAAGAACAAATTGCCAGATAGTAGACTCTATTTCAGCTACATTTTGACTCCGACACAGCGGATCGCATACTGTACATCCGCCGCTAAAGTGATCGTGTGACGCCTGATTAATAAGCTGATACTTAATATTTTTTAAGACCTCCGTCTACGTATTGTGAAAAACCTGTTATCCTCTGGCAAATGGTGGTGGTGAGTGGGTAAAGTGAGAGAAAGTAAATTAAATGTTGATACTTAGAATCTGATACAAATTTGTTGCTCATGGGGAAGTTTTTAGTTTGTTCCCAAGACATCCATCAAGCTGAAAATTACAACGTCTTAAAACAGTAGACTGAATGGGTCCGAATGGCTACAAGCCAGAGAAAGAGAGACAAGGATAGAAAGATAAAATAAGCAGGTGACCCCATTAAACTATTGTATTTTGTGTTTGAACCCCCTGATGGAGTTAGCAGGTCGATTAATATGTGTTGCACTCCAATAATGGCTAGAGCTCCTTCCAAAGCTAAATATAATCGTCTTATAGCAGACGGCATTAATATTAACCCCTTCCGTACCGGCGACGTCTTTTTCATTATATTCTAGATATATTTAGACGATTTTATTCAGCTTAGGAAGTACGTCTACCAATTAAAAGACTACCGTACATACTAGCTCAGTTAATCCGTTTAGCTACCTTATATCCATCCTAAGCTTCCTGAAATCGTCTAAATGTAGCTAGAATAAAATAAATAAGACGTCGCCGGTAAAGAAGGGGTTAAGAGAGGTTGTAATGGATTTCAGACTGAGACTGTTCAAAGGACGAGAAAGCTTTAGCAATATATATAGTGGAGCCTGGAAACTGCTATGGGTTATTAGACAATTCTTGAGGAATTTGTAGTCTTCATTTCGATTTCTTAGTTTTAGATGTAAATGATAAAAAGCAAAGATATTCAGAATGTGTGTAGATATAAGTTGACGATTGACGAGGTTATGCACAAATTGTAAGCTCTTTGGAAACATGGCGGAAAGAAAATACGATTAAATAGACACAAATGTATAAACTTACTATCAATAATTTCTATCCCTGAACTCTGATGAAAAGAAATCATGCACAATTTAAAAAAAAACATTGAACATTGTACTCACCGAATTTGCTTGAATGATGAAAAATATGGTTGGTTTGCTTGTGGTTTTCCTGTCTTGTCCTTCCTATTTTCTTGGAGTCTTCAGATTGTCCTCTTGTCTTGAAATTTCGCTTTTATATTATGTGATTTTCAATGTTTATTTATCATAGTTTTCGTTTATCTTTGTCTTTGCATATTTCTCGATGTTATTATTGTTTTTATTTTATTTAGTTTGTTTTATTATTTGCGTGTAATAATTCACTTGGTTGTTTTTATACCACTTAATAATGATTGTTTGTAATCTTCACTTTCCTATGCTTATTTTTCGTAAGATTTTCCAGATATTTTCCAGCGGATCTTCGAAGTGTTTTGTCTGTTATCGTGAAAAGAGAAATCCATTAACATTTATAAGATACATACAGCATACTATATAAAATACATTAACATTTAAATATAAGATACATACAGCATACTATATAAAATACATTAACATTTATAAGATACATACAGCATACTATATAAAATAATTTAGATACATATAGAACACATTAATAGTCGAGAAAATAATTGTCTACAGGAATAATTGTCTACAGGAATAGCTCTAAAGACAAATTTACTCACCAGGTAGGAACAAAATATTGGACAAAGTAGTCAATACATTAGGAAATGTACCAATGAGTTGATCGAAAGCCCAGCGAGAATCATTAGTTCACAAACACCGTGATTGCCATTATCGAAAAATGTACTCTTGTTTGTCCCCTGGGCTAAGAACGAAGAAATTCCCACCCAGACCCCTTTCAAGCTAAATTTGTACATTATTTGACAGTCAAATTTTCCCGGATGAAGACCGATTTCTTCTAAGTTACAGACTTGCAATCGCTCGCCCAGAAAAAAGAGACCTGAATGGAGTGAAGCGTCTTATTATCGTCAAACTAATGGGATGAAGCGTCTTATTATCGTCAAACTAATGGAGTGAAGCGTCTTATTATCGTCAAACTTATAGGGTGAATCGTCTTTTAATCTCCAAACTAATGGAGCGAAACAGGGTAAGTCCAAAAAGATCTCTCTCGAACAAAATAGGGTTAACTAAATACAAAAATCAATATTACCTCGAACAGAATGCAGAAAGTCTTGCGTAGCTTAATAAAATCGTCTCGAATGACCCAAAATATAAGATAAAATGTCGTCATTGTTATCTAAAGGGTTAATAATAACAAACAAATCACCAAGGATGTCGGGAAAGTGTTGATTCTGACTGTACAAAGGAAATCAATGGCATATGGGTAGTAAATCCCGGAATCACCGGTGGCTGAGAAATGGCGCCTTGGAGAGTTATTGATTACTTAATGAAGCTGAAAATACAAGAACTATAGTTATGTATCACAAGAAAGAAAACACCATAGTTGAATAGAATAGTATAAGAAGAATATAGTTAGATATAAAGTATGGTATATGAATAACATAAAGTAAACTAATTTGAGTGCTAAAAAGAGAGTTTAGTTGTTATCGCTATGACGATAACCTCAGGAAGAAATTAGTAAGCAAAGAAGGAGGTAAGGAGGAAAGTACGTAAGGAAGAAAAAATAAGGTAGGAAAGAAGTAAGGAAAAAAGAAAGGAAGGAAGAAACACATAAGGAAGAAATGTGGTAAGGAAGGAAGGAAGGAAGGAAGAAACACGCACATAAGGAAAAAATGTGGTAAGGAAGGAAGGAAGGACGAAATTAAGTAAGGAAAGCAGAAAGGGGAATGAAAATAGAGAGAAGGCTACGATCTTTGTTACTTTATTTAGTAGTTAATAAATAGCTTGGAAGAAAGAAGGATTTCTGGATGCAATTTAGCCTATAACACCGAGAAGATCTTACAAGGAAGAAAGCCGAGAAAGGATATAAAAAGCCACACATTATTACCAAATCTGTTATAATTATACATGAATGGCTATGAATACAGGACAAATCAGGATACCATATTTATATATGATGAAGTTTGAAATGTAGGAAAGAAAATATGAAGGTAGATGAAGAATACCCTGCAGGATCTGGTGTATATGTATATATTGCCATTAACACCCAAGTCTCCACCTGTCCTAAGAAAACACACACACACACACACACACAGCTACGAAAACTCCATAATCCTAATATTACTGGAGACATGAAAAGAGATAGAAATAAACTTTGCTGTCGCTTATGAATATACTGTATACTGGCGATATATAGTGCAATTGGCGACTTTGATGCATTGGCGACTATATTGCTGATGATAGTGTTGAAAATTCCAACAGAACGGCGACCAAGGATGGAAAATGCCTCGGTCCTACCTTACTTTAAATAATAGGCGTGCTCACATACAGGCATTTTGGCTCGAACATTCCTTGATTTTGGCCTTGTCACTCTTTCAACTCTCGAGGAGGCACTCGTCACAGGCAGTTCTGCCTTTTGTATCCTTCATCCACATAGAAAACAAATATGTATATCACATGTTTGACATATTTGTGCGATTCCTTTGAATAATGGCTAAATATTGGTCATAGTCATCATCCAAAATATTGTTAGTCCACCAATGTCACTTAAGAGCATTATTGTTTCTACTTGAATATCTTGGATGGCCTCGTTAAACAAATGAAAGCTTTTGAACAGGCTCGATAAGCACCTGTGGCTCATTTCCCGCCATATATCACGTGACTCGAACACATACTGTTCGCATTGTGAACGCATCTAAAAGGGAGGCAAGCGAGCAAAGGATAGATGAAGAACAGACACAGCGACCTATCTAATTTGAAATATTATTAAATAAAAGGATTATTTTTACAAGTAAATTGAAATATAGAAAGAGGTCATGATTGGGTTAATAGCGTTGATGTAGGATGACTTTGGTGTAGAGTAATGTAGTATAACTTAGTTGTAGTGAAAAGGACAGAATGGGAGGCGATCAAAGGATGGATATGGGGAAGTGCCACATGGGGAAGTGTCCATGTGACATTTTTAAAGTTGTTTTTTGATCAATTGATATATAGAAACAAAATATCAGATATATATTATTATACCATTAATGTGACGATTTTGGCGTGTCCATGGTAACCCCAGGACTCCCAAGGAAGGGTGGATATTCGCAGGCACCACGATCTTTAAGACTTGAAATGAGAGATTATGTTTACAAGTATAAATAGTCTGAAAAAAAAAATCAGGATGGAGTTTGTACTGTTAATGTGATGATCTTAGTGTAGTGACGAGAATTCCAGTAAAAATGGAGGACTGTCAAGGATATGAGCAGGTACTCCAATCTCTTTGACTTGAAATAATAGAGGGATTAGTTTAGCAAGTTAACTGAAATATAAGAGATTAGATATAGATTTATACCATAATGTGATGATCTTGGCATAGTCACGGGAAGGAAGACGAGCAAAAGATGGATGAAGACTTGAAATTGAGAGATCATTCTGCAATTAATGTAGTTTGAAATGTGGAAAAGAAATCTGAAGGCGATTTATACCGTTAATGTGATGATCTTGACGTAGCGACGAGGACCCCAGCAGAGAGGAGAACTCCCAAGGAAGGGTGGCTATGAGCAGGCACCACGATCTTCACTCCTGACTCCTTATCCTCTGTGACTCCCTGACACCCCAACCAATCCTGGCCCCTCCCCCTCGCCCCTTGAGCTGATATTTGATCGGTCAACTTGCAAAACGCCAGGCGACCCAGCCCTCCCATTGGCTCCCGTGGCACTGTGGGCGGGGCTTCGGGGGCGGCGCGGACTTGTGGTTGGCTGATCCGTGGCACCCAATGGCTAATCGTGCCTGGTCGCGGCCAATGACAGGCGGGGAGGGCGAGAGTCAAGCGACCAATGGGGGCGGCGGGTTACGGTGAGCCTCTGACATATTGATCGGGGCGAGGCGGTCTGGTCTTACTATCTCACCAGCACACCCCATGTTCTGGCAATTTTGGACCGGCAACTCATCTATATCGTCTAATCATTGCTCTTTTTTAATTGGTACTGGTAAATAGATTGAAGGCAGATTAATTTGAGAGCCTGGAGTCTTGATAAACGTAAATTCAGAGGTGTAAAAAGGGAATTGCTGGGAGACGAATACGTATGACTTCTTCTGTACCCCTCTGTGGCACTCCCTCTCTCTCCCTTTAAGTCCCCCTCCTTATTCCCTCCCTGTGCCCCCTTCCTGACTCTTTTTCTCTCTCACCCCTTTATCCTTGTCTCTCTCATGTCCCTGGTTCACTTTAATTCCTTCCCTTTGGAGTCTCCTTGGCACCCTTTAGATCCTCTACATTAGTATGTTTATATATCTATGAGCTTTCTTTTTCCTTTTGTCTTTGTGTTCTTATTCTGATTTGTTCTACCCCATTTTCCTTCGTTTTCCATGTTCCTGACTCTCTTTACTTATCCCTTTAGACCCCCCCTTGGCACCTCCTAAATCCCTTCCCTTTGGTCTTCCCTGTGTCCCCTTTATTCCTCTCTACACCTCTCCTTATGTCTTCTAATTTAACTCCCTGTATGTGTTCCATGTGCCCCCTCCAAGCTTTTCTGTCTAAGCCCCTCCATATATCATCCACTTCTTTCTCTATGCTCCCCACCTTCCTCTCCCTAACACCCCTCTCCCTCCCATTAACTCTCCCACCCCCATGATACTCTCCATTGACCTCCACTCTCTCTCTCTCTCTCTCTCAATCGATGGCACCCCTTCCTTCCATGCTGGCACACCCTATCATTGACCTCCCTCTGCCCCCCTTTAATACTCTCTCTTTCTCTCACTCTCACTCACTCTCACTCATTCACTCTCTCTTTCTCTCTCTCTCTCTCTCTCTCTCTCTAAACTAGTAACAATCTAGTTGACTATCCATTCCTCTTGGAATGCCTTGAATTATTTTTCTTCTTTTGCATTTCCTCCTCCCCCCTTCCCACCACTCACTCTGTCTCTCGCTCTCTCACACTGTCTCACTCACTCACACTCACTGTCACAAACACTCACTTTCACACACTCTCTCTCTCACACACACACTCTCTCTCTCTCTCTTGCACATAAACCAAGCTGGATTTATTGATGCAGTCAAGACCGTCACGCCCCCTGACTATAAGACTACCACGATTACTGCTACCACTATTCTACGACCACTACCGCTACCACCATTATGCCACCACTACTACCATTATGCAACCACCACTACTATTATTATGCTACCACTGCTACTATTATGCTACCACCACTACTGCTACTGCCACTACTACTACCATTATACTACCACGATTACTGCTACCACCATTCTGCTACAACTATTCTACTATAACTTCAACCATTATACTACCACCAGTAAACTACCATGATTACTGCTACCACCATTCTACCACAGTTACTTTTCAAGCCAACAACTACAACACAGACAACCACAAAACAATATACAATAACCACAACCACCAAAACCCCTACAACTACCAAACTGCCACAACCACCACAACCACCCCAGCTACCACAACCACCCACAACTACCACTACAACTACCACAACCCCTACAACTACGACAACTACCACACTACCACAGCCTCCACAACCACCCACAACTACCCCAACCACCGCATTACCACAACTACCAAACTACCACAACCCCTACAACTACCACAGCTACTTCAACTACCACAACTACGACAAGTACCTCAACCACCGACAATTACTACAACCACCACAAATACCACAACCACCTCAACAACTACCACAACCACCACAATCATCACCACCACCACAACTACCACTACCACAACCACCACAGCTACCACACTAACCACTACTCCAGCGTGACAGTAGGGATAAATTATGCAAACATTTTTTCTTCTCTATTCTTCTACCTAGTACCACAATGTCCTTCTCTCTCTCTCTCTCTCTCTCTCTCTCTCTCTCTCTCTCTCTCTCTCTCTCTCTCTCTCCAGTCCTGTAATCTTCCTCATATATTTACTTTCCCCCTCAAGAATCGTTTCATTATGATTATTTTCTACTTAGTTTTTTTCTTCATATATTCGTGGCTCCTTTGTAACATTGGTTTGGTTTCCTTTGTTTTAGTCTGCTTTATATCGAATTCTTTGGCTTAGAGCTTTTAACTTGACATATTATATTTCAACTAGTCTCTATGTAATCAAAGTACAGTAAGTATGAATTCCAGTGCATTTATTGTCTTGTAGTTCTCTCTCTCTCTCTCTCTCTCACTACCCCCTCCCGGCCTTGGAACTCTTAAATAATCTCCACACGTCGCCAGTCCCCCCCCCCCCCCCCTTTGTAATTATTTCTTACGTTTTCTGTCATTGATCTAGCCTGCCATGTTCTATCATTAATTACCGTTTTCGTTTTTTGTCTTTAGTTATATATTTGGCTGTAACTTGCATATATTTTCAAAACACCTGTAAATTGCTCTTGAGGGTAGCAGGTGAACAAACAATAATTATAATAGGCTAATAAAGCATACAGTATATTATACTACTACTACTAATAATAATACTAATGATACTACTAGTACTACTACTTCTTTGATTTGTATTTTCTGTAATACAGTACATTATTTGTTTACACTACTACTACTACTACTACTACTACTGATAGTAATACTAAAAATAATAATAACTACATAGGCACTTAGGTGAGCACGTACCTCCACCTACGCTGGCGGAGGTATACACTCTACCGATCACCTCTCAAATTCAATAACTTCTTCCTTGGCGCATATCCTATCTGCCCACCAAATTTCGTGAATACGGGTTTTGATTTTTTAAATATCTTGTTGACCGACAGGCAAGCAGACAAACTGAGGCAAAACATAACCTCTGTCCAACTCCGTTTAGTGGAGGCAAAATAATTATAATAGTAACTTACGAGTAGTATATGTAACATGAATGTCTTCATATTGTGACCAATACTACATAATACCCATCATATACATGCAGACCAATATCAGCTCGGTGTTAAATATTACATTGGTACCGTGGAATGTGAAACAAAGTTCACAAACTCACGGAAACTGAATAAATAAACCATCCGTGATGGTGTAACAGTTCTGACCCACATCACTTGCGTATAAAGTACCAAAATCCAATAATATCCGCGATGTACTAGAGAGTCTTTGGTAACGAAAACTGCGGTACCGGTACTGTATCAATATTAGATTAAGGGGTGGTTTTTTTCTAGACCACCCTTCTCTCTCATGTTCAGATCCATTAGTTTTCACATTTTAATACGTTTGGCACATTAGCTTGGCAATTTTAAGACCTTTTGCTCCACTTCTTCGTCAATTTCGAGACCTTCCATGACTTTTTTAGACTAGGTTAGGTTAGAACTAATTATGTTAAATAATTCTAGTTATGATATGTTAGTTTTAGCTAGGCTAGGTTATAAGAGGAATTGATTTGACGAGAAATAATTAATAATAATACTAGAGAAATAATTAATAATAATACTAGTCGAGATATAAACATAAGAGTTATACTGTAGTATATATTATTGGTGGTTCAAGAAAATCAATACATATTCTTATAATTACGCACCTGTACTTCACAAATACGGCATTAAAAGGAGAGGCTGACCCTTACACCCCCAAGTCAGCCTGTATAAGAGATTGTGTTTCTGGCATTATACCATCTTATTACAAATGGAAATACTAAGACTCGCTGAAAAAAAATCAGCTCTCTATGTGCACGCGCTCGCGCGCAGAATTTCATTGCACTATATTAAAATCATCTAGTCACTCAACATTGTTCAAATTTCCCGCAATATTTGCATGGCATATCCTACAAGCATCCCCTACACCGTGCCGTTTAAATTAACCCCTATTGAATAATAGAAGGTGCTGAAAAAAAATATAATTATATAATTATTTTTGGGTTACAGCTGATTTGACTCTAAAATGGTCAAAACTCGGATATTTTCGGCAAAACGTCAATTATTTAAACGGACAGGCGTTCCTATGTACCCCTATGTATTGTATTTAGAAGGGGAATGCATTTGAGCAATACATAAAAATATAGTGGCACTCGTAATTGCCAAAAAATTATAGCAAACCACACAAATTCATAGATTTTCATCACTCAAAAATTATTTTTGGGCAGATAAAATTGTTAGTCCTCCTTAGCTTCCGTTTTCTATCATAGCGCGCACATAGAAGATCGAGATAAAATGACCAACTAAACAAACTTTTCGTCAGGAGCATGCTTCACAGATGTAATGAGATAATTTGTTACCAAAATGCATGATATTTGGCCCCCCCCCCCTCCCCCCCAAGGGGGCCCTAGGATGTCATATTGGTGTTTATGCCCTCATATGATCATTTCTATTGCTTACAGCAGCCCTTTAGACTACAGACACAAAATTTTGTTTTGGGTGGCTGAAAGATTATTTTTTAGTTTTTCGGGGGTCGAGGTCGAACTCCCGGCCCGGGGGGTTATGGATGCGATATGTATTTTTGTTCCTTCCTATGCTATTCTCCTATGTTGAAAGAAACATTATAGAACAAGAACACAAAAATTAGAAATTTTGATCTCTGGGCTCAGCCTCCCCTAACTCACATAAATTAAAACTTGTGTCTTGATTAACGCCATGCAGTCCTGTCAGGCACATTTAGTATTACATGATGACTGTCACGCTTAAAGTTTAGGTAGAAGCTCCTTATAATACCTGTCAGATACCACTGTACATTACGATTTCTTCAATAACTCACAAATAATTACAATGAAACACCTTGCACTTACAGATGTCATGCAGAGATACTTTGAAAGCTTAGTATTGTTTCATGATTGTCACGCTTACAATGATAAAACGACATGCACGTAAAGACGCCATGCAGTCCTCTCATACACGTTAGTCACGGCTCATGACGTAGAGCACATAGCACTCGACTTGCAATACAATCTCACCCCTACTCTGTGCAACTCTCCAACTCAAGAGTTAAACGTTATTTTCAATCATTCTTCTATTCAACAGCTGAGCTCTGGAACTCTCCCAGAATCAGTCTTTCCCTCTTCTTATAACTTAAATTGCTTCAAACTCTGTGTGTCCAGGTATTTTGGCTCGAACATCCCTTGATATTGGCCCTGTCACTCTTTCAACTCTGGGGGAGGCACTCGTCACAGGCAGTTCTGCCTTGTGCCTCCCTCACTCACATAGAAAAACAAAAAAGACAGACGCGGATTAAATTATAAGTAGAAGTTATTTAGACTTACTACTGTACAGAACTTATAATTAATTAAAATATTGAAACGCCATGGTCTTAAAGACGTCACGCACTCTGCGAGACACACTTAAGATCGCTTCATGACTGCCACGGTTTAAGCTTACGTAGAAGTACGTTTAAATATATTAATAACAGCTACAATACTTCATGACAGCATCAATATCTCACAAATAATGATGATAATGAAAGGTTTTGTATTTAAAGGCGTCACGCAGGTCTGGCATGCACATTCAGTAATGGCTCATGACTATCATGGCTTAAGGGGAGGAAGACCGTTTTTCTTGACCTCCTTCTCCCTCATGTTTAGCCCCATTTTATTTTAGATTATAAGACGTTCGGCCCATTAGTTTGGCGATATAAACACCTTTCGTCCCATTTCGTTATCAATTTTAAGACCTTTCGTGCCATTTAGGTGTCGATTATTTCCTGGCGAGCGATTGCGAGCCTTCAATATTAAGAGGAACCGGCCTTCGGCCAGGAAATTTTTCTACCGAAAAATGTACAAATTTATCTTGAAGGGGGATCTAGGGGGTGTTTTCTAAGCTTGATGGAGGTCTAGGGAGGAAACTAAAAAAAAAAAATATATGAATAAATGAATTAATAGATCAAACAAACGGCCAGGCTCCCCTTAATTAAGAGGGGTAGTGGTTATTTTGTGGTCTAGTTATTTATTAATTTCATGTATTTATGGTTCCATATACGTGCCCTTCCAAATATGATTAAAATCCTCTAACAATAGCCAGAAAACAGGAAAGATATGTGCCATCGGATAATCTAAGGGTTAAGGGGGGATGGGCCGGTTTTCTGGACCACTTTCTCCCTCATGTTTAGCCCCATTAGTTTTCAGATGTTAAGATGTGTGTCCCATTAATTAGTCGATTTTAAGACCTTTCGCCCCATTTCTTCGTCAATATTTAGACCTTTCGTGCTATTTAGGTGTCGATTTTTCCCTGGCGAACGATAGTGAGCCTGTAATGTTGAAAGGATCGGTCTTCGGCCGGGACTTTTTTCTACCGGAAATTGTACAAATTAATCTAGAAGGGGGATCTAATGGATGTTTGTTTAAATTTGATGGAGGTCTAGGGAGGAAACAAATAAACGAATTACTAGACCAAAAAAACTGCCCATTTCCCCTTAAACACGCCATACATCCTTGTTTTGAATGTCAATATTGCCCCACTACTGACCCAGTGGTGGGTCTCTAAAGCCGGTATCACACGAGAGCTTTTATAGTCAACATTCGATGATCAAAATTTGTCTGGCAACATTTCTGGAGTATTTTGCACTGGTATCGGAAACTAGACTGATGATAGATGAATTTAGGTGTCAGAAAGAATTATTAAATGTAGACCTCATAGGCTGCCAGACCAGTGTTGAGGATAAATATTGAGTGAAACATTGCTCGTGTGATACCGGCTTAACAAGGCGTATACGGTGTACATTGAAAAGTATGTAATGTATACTTTTCTCTCGTATACAGGACAAGCATGCCTATCTCTTTCACACCACACACAGGTAGGTTCTCTCTCTCTCTCTCTCTCTCTCTCTCTCTCTCTCTCTCTCTCTCTCTCTCTCTCTCTCATCTATCTATCTATCTATCTTTTTTATATGTGTATGCAGGATACAAAAGGAAGGTTGTCTGTACGAGTGCCTCCCCCAAAGCCAAAATAGTGACAAAGCCAAATTCAAGGGACGTTTGTGTCAAAATGCCTGGACACACTAAGTTAGATAGATAGAGAGAGAGAGAGAGAGAGAGAGAGAGAGAGAGAGAGAGAGAGGGAGGGGGCTGTCAAACAATTCGATAAAGCAACAGCGCATATAACTCCAGCCAATTTAGAGCACGTGTACACACTTACTGTTACACACGCACACACATACACACACACACACACACACACACACCCACTAAAGTAAAGACACACACACTCACATAGAGATATAATCACACATAATGTACACACACACACACACACACACATGGTAGACTATTGTAATACTACCCTCATGGATTATTCACTTAGCACATTACTCGATATTAATAATACATGTTGAGTACTTGTAATGTATATTGTATTATACATGAATGCAACTACAGTATACCCTGTTCCAAATAAGGAGGCCAACACTTTTGAACATTAACCTCTATAACTCACTAACGACGTGAGTAATCCAGTAAATATGTCTACCTTTTGGGAAGGATCAGCCAGGGAATAGGTGTGGAAATGTACAGCCCACCTCTGTAACTCATAAAAGGGTAGAGCAAATGGGCTGTAATATTCCACACCTATTCCCTGGCTGACCCTTCAAAAATGGTAGATATATAAGCTCGATTACTCCAGTCGTTTGCCACACTAGGGGGTGTGGATGAGCAGAAGGCTATAGTCTATTCGCTGTAAGTAGGTGAGAAATCATGACCTCTACCATCTTTAACTCAAAAGTGGCTTGATCAAATTGGCTGTAAATTTCCACGTCTATTCCTTGACTGACTTTTCCCAAATGGTAGAAATATTAGCTCGATTACTCTAGTCGTGTTTTAGTTACAGAGGTCAGAGGTCATGATTTCTCGCCTACTTACAGCGAATAGACTATAGAAGGTTGGGCAGCAGGGCACGCAAAACAACTATCCCCCCTACCCCCCCCCCCCCCCCCCTCCTTTCCCCTTATTTCTTATGGACCGTATATTTTATCTTGTCTTACCCATACATTGTTATATTGCACCTTCCCCATCCCACATTACCCCCTCCTCTCCCACCCACTCCTTCTTCCCTCCCCCCTACCTCCACTTTTCCCTCTTCCATATATTGCCCCCTTCTCCTCCCCTCCCCCTTCCATATCTTACCCTTTCCTCTGCTCTACATCTTCTCCCCTTCCCCCATCTCTCTATCCTCTTTCCTCCCTCCTCATCCTCCCCTTTCATATTTCCCCCCTCTCTCCTCCCCCTCCCCCCTCTCTCCTCCCCCTCCCCCCTCCCTCTATCCTCCTCCCCCCCTCCCTGCCCCACCCCCTGACTCCTAGCAGAAGATCAATACTGCTGTAGGAGGGAGGGGGTCGAGTGGGGGAAGGAAGGAAGGGAGGGGTGGAGTGGGGGAATCAGAGGTGGAGGAAGAGAGGAGTTGTGACAGGAAAACTGGAGGAGGAGGAGGAGGAGGAGGAAGAAGAGAAGGAAGAAGAGGAAGAGGGGGAGGAGGAGGAACGTAGGGAAGGAGAACATGGATGGAAAGCGGAGGAGGGGGAGGTAGAAAATAGGGAAGGAGGAGGTAAAGGATTACATTAAGAAGGGAGAAGAAGAAGAAGGAGAGGGATATGCAGAGGGGGCGATGGAGGTAGTTAAATAGAGGCAGAAGAGAACGAGTAAAATTTGAGTAAAAAAAGGGGAATGAGAGGGACAGAAAGAGGAGAAGGAGAAATAGAGGAAATGATATGGATAGAAAGAGGAGAAGGAGGAGGAGGAGGAGGCAGATCAAGGAAGGAATAGGAAGGGAAGAAAAGAGGGAGGGAGAGGAGGAAGAAGAAAAAGATGCTAGGAGGAAAATAAATAGAAATATGACTAAGGAGGAGGAAGAGGAGAGACAGAAGAGAAAAGCTGTCTGTTTATTATAGGAAAGCCAAATTATTTTAACTCGTAATACTATTTGGGAGACAACAAAGCAAACGGGAAGTGATTAGCGAAATAATGAGGCAACGATGTGGAGAAAGAATTGTAGCTTTTCAGTAGCATATTATTTATCTTAGTGTTCTTACTCACACTTAACCCTTTGAGTAAAAGCGACGCGTGTTATATATTATTCTAGCTATGTTTATACGATAATATGCAGCCTAGGAAGGATCTGTGGTAGTTAAAAGGGTTGGTTGAGATAGCTTGAAGCCTTATTATTGCTAGAGGTCCTTCCTAAGATGTATTAAAGCGGCTCATCATTGCCAGAGGATAAATAAGTGGATGTCACCGGTACTGAACGGGTTAATGATTGTTTATACAGCTTAGGAAGGATCTCTAGCGATCAGAGAGGTAATATCTGTATCAAATACTACTTTGACTCCCACAGATTCTTTCTTATCTTAATAAAATCGTCGAATAATGTATTTTATGGAATGTAAGAATGGGTTAGGGCACAATGGTAAAAATCAAGGTTAAAAAAGATAAACATATATAATATCATTGAGTATATTGATAGTGATTTACTCCTCTATCCTTGTATTAGATGGGCTTATTACGACCAATTTATCTTCATAAGACTGTATTACTATGGACTTCATTTCATACCCATACCCATAATATTTACAGTATATACTGAAAGGCTACGTATGATCCGCGATTCTATTTGGGAGAGCACAGAAACAATTGGGAGAATGGTTAATAAAATAATTAGGCAAAAATGTGAAGCAAGAATTAAATTAGAAACCAATGGCAAGAAAATAGAATCTACAAAAGAATAACACGAAAAAGGACAGGGTAAATAAGTATGACAAGGAATTGGGGGAAAAGTACAACATTTTAATCATTCAGTATGGAGGCACAATTTCCAATGAATGTTGGCTAACATTAGACGATTTTATTTATATTAGGAATGATATATAGAAGTTAGATGGGTATAACATATGTACATGAAGCAGAGATACAGTAGTTTCTTAATCTTCAAGCAAGTGTCAGTTTATAAGCTGTTAGAAATTACAATATCTTGGCCGATTAAGATAAATAGAGAAACTTCGAAATAATTAGAAGGAAATAACATATGATATTTCCAAGATCCAGGAACGGGAACTCAGGTTTAAAATTCTGCCATCGAGAGCTTCATCAACTGAATAATATGCTTAGCAATTATTAAGTTTATATAGATAATGACTGGCGCTCCTATCGGTTCCTCGTATAGTCTCGAGCAGGCATTAAGTAACTCGAAAGGGACTAGAGTAATCGCATTCATTTGTCTACCAATTTGGAAGACTCAGCTTGGGAATAGATGTAGACATTTATAACTCATTTACTCTAGCCTTTGTATTAGTTACAAACTGTAGAGCTAACGATTATTGGGCCTATGATGAACAGGGCATAGTTAATGTTCACCGCCTTGTTTTTATCAAGAGGAGCCGTTCAAGTATTCCTGACAACACCTGTACAGCTAATCCCTCTCTCTCTCCTCTATTATATCCTCCTCCACAAGTAACCATTAATTGCGAGCACGGTGGGTGGCAAAGCTCCCCTCAATACCGCTCGGAGGCAGAAAATCCATACCGCACCTACACCCATTACGTTCGGCTTTTACGTCGAGGTGATTAACTCAAAAAGCAGTGATGGACTCTCAACCACCTGATTATCTAGTCGTTAAGGCCTGCGCGGTAACTGGGGTTCGGTAACGAGGGCGCGTAAGGTCGAGATGGTCTTTGGCGGGCCATTGAGGAATAGTTCTTAGGGTCATGGCGCGCGAGTCTTTGTTTACCTTTTTGGGGGTGTCAGAGTTGCCAGTTGTAGCCATTTCCGGAAGAACAAGAGTGTATGCACGCTTTACAGATTTGTGGCTCGTATCAGCTCTTTATATACATTAGGGATATATGTCGGTGTTATAGGGGGCTTTTTTATTGGTTTTGTGGTGTATGGAGGGTTTTTAAGGACATAATCGGTGTTGTACTCATGCTCGCGCCTCCGCCACGGGGTGAGTGCCGTCAGCTGGCAGCAATTTGTCAGCTACAATGACGCCACTTTTGTCGCCCGCTAAACCCGCCGCCAATTTGTCAGCCGCGTTGTGACGTCACCAATGACAAATGAGCATCGAGGTGCGGTGAAAGAGAACCCCTCGAGCCGCGTTGTGTTTAAAACAGATTAGAACCTTCCCCGGCCGTGTCCAGGACTTGAGGCTCCGAGCACCTGCGGCCGTAGGAGGGGGCGGCCTGATGGAATATTTATAGCTGGGTAACGTGTTATTATGTACACAGTCACGACCAGGCGGTGTAACTGGAGCATGCTAGGTATTTGTCTTTGAGGGCAAATTCAGTGTCATCAATAAACAATTGGTAAACTAAGCCCATATATTGAACAAAGTTTTCATTGTATAGATACGACAGTTTCGGTTTATCTTGAGCTCTTGTCGGGGGCTCTGAAAATATCTTAAGATGAGCCGAAACTGTCTTGTATCTACAACTTTCTTTTTTCTTTCAATATTTGGGTTCAGTTTTTCAATCGAATCTTTCTTAAACATAATCATTTTACGAATGAGGAAAGACACTATTGAGGGCATTAGTTGATTAATATGGGCACTGTTAAGCTATTAGGTGAACTCACATCTGTTGTAAGATTTAAGCTGAAATAAATTAATTTATGTTATATTTTGCTAAGCTATATATATATATATATTTGTAGCTAATGAACAAAAGCTTGGATATATTTTTAGAACAAACTATAAATTATGTTATATTTATAAAGTTCCAACGACTTATGCCACAAACAGACACGGGGTCCCACTTTGTAAATTAATAGTAACTACATTAACCCTTTCAAGATCCGATTACGCATTTTGTTCTGTTTGCTGGCTATTATTAGACGATTTTATTGAGATTGGGAAGTGTACATGGACGTCAGAGAGTTAATCGAAATAGTCTTTACTATTTTAATTCCCACAGATCCATCCTAAGCTGTATAAAATCGGCTAATGATAGCCCAAATTAATTGTCAAAACGCAGCAAAATCCTCAAAGGGTTGACCAACAACTTTCGTACGAAATAAAAATAATTCTAAGGGTGGAATCCATATACCAATGAGATAATTGTCCATTTACATCAATTCTATAAGGCTAAAGATAGAGCCTGATGAACCATTAGTACCCAGTTACCATAGCAGAAATATCTCCGTCGTGTGGGCGGGAGCTAAAAATCCTCCCCTGTCATTCTTTCAAAAAAAAAAAAACACACAAAAAAAAACATAGCATTAGCATAAATCAATAAAAAGACCAATTAAATCTGGCCTATTATGTATAATGAGTGATGCATTACGACAAAGGCAATACATAGAAAAATACATACATAAAATAAACGAAAAGGACAATTTAAATGACGTACTCTATTATATATAAAAGACTGGTACATTACGACATGGGCAATAAATGAACTCATCACTCCACCATCACGTGCCACACACATTATTATCAACTTTCAAAAATATCCTGAAAAATCACTGTCCGCCCAATTCCCCCCCCCCCCCCCCCCCCCCTCCCCCCCGCGTCAGTGGCAGAGAGAGGGAGAGGGGGGAAGGGAAGGGGGAGTTAGAAACTAGGTGGGGGAGGGGTGATGGGAAGGGGTGCAGCTAGGTGGGGGAGGGGTTGATGGGGAGGGGTGTAGAGAAGAGGAAAGGAGGGGGTACACTATCAAATTATTTGGCTATGAAAAGGGCAATTAAAGTGTCCATAACAATCTACTCATTTCAAGGTATATTAGTGATATTACACCCATCTTTATACAAGGATAGAAGGGTAAATCACCATCAGTATACCCACTGATATTATTTACTTTTCTCATACCCTTTTAATGCCTTTGATATCTGATAGTGTATGAAGGTGACAGGAAAGGGGAAGGTGATGATTTTGAGATATAGAAAGTGAAGGGGTGGGGATGGGAAGAGGAGGTTGTGTTTTGGGAGTGTATGTTGTGGAAAGGAGAGGGGAGGGGAGAGGGCTATGCTAAGGGGTGTTATGATGTATGTTAAGG
>JAGKTK010012045.1:16346-28363 GCA_018397895.1 Paralithodes camtschaticus | reverse complement strand
GCAGTTGATCGACATCGTCTAAAACCATATTGCCTATCACTGATTAATTTATTATTCTCAAGATGCTTAATTATGTGATTATTTAATATAATTTCAAAGACTTTACCAAGAGTGGAAGTTATAGCTATTGGTCTGTAGTTTGATGCATCTGAAGGACTTTAGTGCACTTTCTTTCATGCAGGAGTGCCTGACATTTATTGATTAAAGTAATGTAAGCTGTAACTTCTCTTACCACCTTACTTTGCATACCATAACCAAGCACCTTCGATTATAGGTAGTAATAGGCTGTTTTCACATAACATTAAGCCTAGAGTAGACGCACATTTATTGAGAGTTTGATAACCTATTATTGCATATAGATCTCTGGAGAGTATTTGTGTTCTTTGTTCACTGGGAATATACATCAGAGGTTGGATCTAGCGCTTTCCGTTGTAGCATTTATGCCATTACTAGTCCAATGAATGAGAGCCCTGATATATTTAAACCTCAGTCGTAACAAATGGCGACCTTACCTAGGATTTGGTGAACCTACATTTATTAGCAGGGAACATTTGTTGTTTTGGGGAATATTTTGCGGGGATCAGCAAGATTTTTTTTTTTTTGCAACATTAGTATAGCCCTTGAGTATTTCCGAGAATTTGTGTGTGTATATTGAGGTATAAGAGTTTGGGGTGCTTCTTTTCTGAATATTGAGGTGGGAAATTTTTGTGAGCATCATGTCTTATACCGGATCAGAGGTGAATGGAGACAGTACGTAATGTCGAAACTGAGGAACAGCAGCATGATGAAAGGGTTATTCAAGTGAACTGTGAGGAGGATGCTAGGATATTTTTGCAATGGCCTGTTACTGCCGAGCGGTTGGAGGGTATGGATCGGTACGGTCTTCAATGCCTGGCCACAGCTATCGGTCATGCGGGTACTAGCAGCATGACCAGGGATAACTTGATAACGTGTGTACTGGGCAGGGTGACTGGTGAGCGAGATGGGTTGAGTGCTCAGAGCCCTTTGGCCATGCTTCCCCTACACTCGACTCCCAGCCATCCCAGTGGTTTGCCGACCCCGAGTATGCTTCCACAGTTGGGTGGTGACTGGCAGAGTGGGTTGCCCCTGGGGGGACCACCGGTAATTTCAAACATTGTAGCACCTTTACCTCCTCAAGGGTTAACTCCAGAATTATTGCTTCAGCTCGAATTAGCTAAGATCCAGCAGCAAATAAAATCAGCTAAGATCGAAGAGAGAAAGGCTATCAGGGTATCTGAGGTTCAACAGCAACAAAGGGCATGTGAGCTTCAGCAGCAAATAGAATTAGCCAAGATAGAAGAGAGAGCCAAGATAGAAGAGAGAAAAAGTCACCAGCACATAGAGCTAGCAAAAATCCAAGCTGATTTAGAGGTACTGTGCCGACATGGACGTAGAGAAGTCGCGAGTAGAGACAACGGGACAGCGACTTGGGGCTGGTAACCGTGTTCATGATCAATCTCTCTCGCACTTATTGAAACTGGTTCCGGTGTTTGATGAGAGTGGTGTAACATAATTTTTCGCACACTCTGAGAAGAAGTGCCAGGAACACCAGTGGCCAGAGAATAAAAGGGCAGCACTTGTATCCTCTAGATTAATAGGCAAGGGTCTTAAAGCCTATGATGCGTTACCTTTGGAGTCATATATTGTGTATGAGGATCTCAAGGAGGCTGTCCTGAGGGTTTACGAACTGCAACCAGAAACGTACCGTTTGATGTTCCGGGGTGTAACTAAGAGAAGAGATAGCACCTTTTTGGAACACGCCCGGGACTTGTCCGATGCTATGGGGAACTGGCACCGATCTGAGAAGGTAACAACATTTGATGGAATTAAGCAGTTAATGATGTTGGAGCAGTTCTTTAAGAGCACGGGCGGTGATCTAACTTTGAACTTAAAGGAGAAAAACCCAAGAACTCTAGTCGAAGCAGCAGAAATGGCTGATCGACGGCTGTCGTTGATTCGGGGTTGCAGGTCCTCACAGAAGTACGATGCAAGTGCTAGGGACCGTTATCCTCCCCCTCCCCGTAGCAATGACACATTGAAACAAAAGAGCAATGAAACTAAAACTGAATCCAAACCTGACACCATGCCGTATAAGACAAGTCAGGGGCCTTTTACATCACAGTATAAGCCGAAACCGAAATTTATGTGTTTTAAGTGCCACCAGGAGGGTCATAAGGCAAATGAGTGCCCTAGTCGACCTCCTCCGGCAGCCGTGTCTTTTGCTCACGGCATTGGAGTGTTCAAGAGGACATCGGAGTTTGTTAGAGGCAATTCTTCCGAGGTAAATACACTGCCAGTGCAGAAGGATCCGGAAGGCTTATTCCCTGTCCGTGATGCCTTTAGTGACCACAGGGGACTCGGTTGTGTGGAGTGGGGGGGTAGAAGACATGAGGTGAGAATTTTGCGTGACACTGGGGCATCGCAAACATTGTTGAGGAATTTCACTGGTAAACCTGTAAATACGGCGCGGGTGGTTGTGGTTCAGGGAGTTAATGCAACAAGGTCATACCCGCTTGTAAGAATGAAGATGGAAGTTGATGGTGTGACTCGTGACCTGGATGTAGGAATTGTGGAGAAGTTACCTGTTGGGGGCGTCGACCTCCTTCTCGGCAACGACTTTGCGGGGCCTACTTCTGAGGCTCCACCCTTGGTCGTTGCCGAGAAGCCGGCCGACGTGAGTAGGGAGGAGCAGGAGTGGGTTGAGAAGTGTCCGGTGCAACCTATGGCGTGTGTTGTCACCAGATCTCTTGTATCCAGGGAGTCACATTCTGGTCAACAGTCTTTAGACAAGCGGAGGAAGGGTACCGAGAAGGGGTTGAATGTTGATGCGGTTGAGAGTTTAGTATCAACGGACATTCTCGGGGACTCATTATTAGGACCGATTTTCGAGTCTGGAGAAGACCCATTAACTGTTACTAAGAAGGCAGAGGATGGGCTTAAAAAGACGAAGAGACAGCAACGATATACAGAGAGAGAGCAACGGGAGGCTAAAATCAATGTAGGAGGGGGGCATGAGTTGTTTCGCAAACACTTAGATAAGCTTGCTCCTTCGGACATTCGTAAATTGCAATTAGAAGACCCGGAGGTTCTTGAATGTGGTACCGGTGCTGTCGAGTTGGAGGAGGACAGTGATGCACAGTCGGGAGATGAAACAACAAGGTATCCTGACGCGTACCCTATGGGAAATGGGTCAGCGAAGACGGAGGTCCGAAACTTGCTAGTGTATTTTTCCCGGTATGGTCACCCTCAGGGGATTCAGTCAGACCAAGGATCCAACTTCACTTCTAGCCTCTTTGTTCAAGCAGTGCCGCAGCATGGGATTGTTACGGTTGTGTCATCTGCGTATCATCCGGAGAGCCAGGGTGTGTTAGAGCGATGGCACTCAGCCTTGGAATCTGTGCTTCGTTATTGTTGCTTTGAGAGTGGGAAAGGTTGGGATCTTGGCCTGCCATATGTTTTGTTTGCTGCACGGTAGGTGCCTGGGGAAAGTTTGGGATTCAGCCCTAATGAGCTCGTCTTTGGACACCGTGTCAGAGGGCCTCTCCATATGGTTGAGGAAATATGGGAGGGCGCAGAAAAACCTTGTTCTATGCTCAAGTATGTCCTCGACAGTCGAGAACGGATGTTGCGCAGTCTGGAGTTGGCTGGCCGTAATTTGACTACCTCTCAGGCCCTCATGAAGGACAGGTACGACCTCAAGGTTAAACTCAGGGAGTTTCACGTGGGTCAGGAGGTGTTGATTCTACTGCCCCTTGTAGGTCATCCCTTATCCGCGAAGTACACTGGTCCTTATAGGGTGGTTGAGAGGCTATCGGACCTGGATTGCTTGGTGGCCGCTCCAGACAGACGTAAGCGCAATCAGTTATGTCACGTTAATCTCATGAAGGAGTATGTGAGGCACCCCCCTGAGCCTCTCACTATGCCTGTGATGACGTTTAGCAGTCAAGGTGGAGAAGGAGAACGGGACAGTCAAGCTCAGGTGGAGGATAACTGGAAGGATAAGAAAGTCAAATGGGCGCCTGAGTGTGAGAAGGCGTTTAGAGTAGTAAAACACCTGTTGTGCACTCACCCGATCCTCAGGGCCCCTGACTTTAGCCTACCTTTCCAACTAGCAACGGATGCTAGTGGTGTGGGGGCTGGTGCCGTCCTTGTGAAAGAGGACGATGATGGGCTGGAGCATCGTGTTAGTTTCTGCTCGAAGAAGTTCAATTCAGCCCAGGGAAGCTGCTCTGTTGTCGAGAGGGAGCTGCTGGCAGTTGTGCTTGCACTGAGGCATTTCGAGGTCTATGTTCCAGCCTATGGTCCGGTCGTTGTAGGTTACACAGATCATCACCCTCTCAAGTTCTTGGACCAGTTTCACAATCGGAATATGAGGCTGACCGGGTGGTCGCTGGTGTTACGGGAGTATAGCCTGGACATACGCCATATTGCCGGTTGTGACAACGTGGTTGCAGATTGTCTTTCAAGGGTATATGATCCTGGGTAGATTGACACACGGGTAGCCTCCTGCTTTAATTTGAATAGTATTTTGCGCTTGGTGCTTGTTGGCTCGCGGTTGTAGCCCAGCGTATTGGGTCGTAAAGCAGGAGTTGAGCGTTTGGTATAGAAGAAAAAACTAGGCTTGCCCCTATAGTGCAGCCGAAATAAACAAATTAAAAACATAAAAATCAAATAAAAACTCTTTCTTTGATAGTTGAATTTTTTCAGTATGTTATAGCGGTAATTCTGAGCTGCACTCCTCTCAGAATGCTGGGCTAGAGAAGCTCGCTCTTGAGGAGCATAACTACATATGAGTTAACCTATTATGTTGGGGAGGGTTATAATTTTGTAAAATGTTTTGTTGGGAACTGTGCCAGATATTTTACTGCCGCTGGGTGATGGGAAGTAGAGATATAGCATGGGTTCTAACCATCAGATTTTTTTTGAGCTTTGGGCCACTGAGAACAATCTTGGGGGGGGGGGGTGACGTTAACCACTCCGTTAGAACCGCATGGCTTGTCCTACAGTGACTCGCTAGGATCGCCAGGGCAGTGGATGTGGCTACAGTTGATGTATTATTGTGTGCTTTATTTCATATGAAAGCTTGTGTCATGGGCAGTCCAGAAAGCCTCTTTGTTTTTGCCCATGTCAAGGCTTTACATATTTAATTGCAGAGTATATGTTTTATCATTAAGTAGTAATGATAGGATTTGAGAGAGAGAGAGAGAGAGAGTAGAACAGAGTGAGAGGAGGCGCGCAGTGTTTTTTGCCATGCTCGATGATGTCACGGCTGGCTGGCCTCTTGGGGATTGGTTGGAGGAGTTTTTAACCATGCTTGGTGACGTCATGTTTGGCTGGCTTCTTTTGCATTGGCTGAAGGAATTGTTACCGCTTTGCGTACGCGGTGCGAGCTAGTGCTAGTATATATACAGCTCTCTTGCCATTCTCTCCCTCAGATCTGGTTTCTAGAACTCATCCCTCTTATCCCTTTGATATCTGTCTCCCTCTCTACACCTGAGAACCTTTTCCTCTGCCTATCTCTCTCATTTTCCATATCTTTCACCACCTTTTATTAATATTATACCCCCTCTGGTTAACTCAGCATAATCAGCTTAATGCTGGCCAGTTGTATTGTGCGTTAAGGTCTTATATAACCCATGTATGTTAGTTGTTAAGATAAGTTGATCACGAAGCATTGGTTGGCATTCATATTGTTCAGTACCGCTTCCTATAATTATTAGTGTTCTGCTGGATTAGATAATGCTAGACTAGGAGTCTGATACTATAAGGTATTGTTTCCGATGGGTGCTGGCTTTAGTTAAAAGCTGCACGACATACCTGAGAACTGGAGTTGATTGGGTAAATTCTAGTCTGGGTGCCATTGAGAGTAGAGCATGCACGAATGAGGGCTTTTTGCCTATACCATTCTGCACTGTTCTAAGCTCGTTGTTTGTCTTTGAGGTACGCCAGGAGAACGCTTAATACTTCGGTATTAAGGTTTCTCAAGAGAGCTACCCTTCATTATAACGTAATATTTGACGCACAGACTTGAGATTTGCACTAGGCTAGGCGGCATGCCATGCGCTCCAGTATCTTGTATCATTGACTCTAGCTTGACTTTATCAGTCATAGTAGACATTAAGTATATTAAACCAATTATTCTTATTATGCATACCCGTTTATGATTACACAAGCATTTCGCAGCCTAGTTTGATGTATTGAGACACAAACGACTTAGGCTCTTTTTGTTGATAGGAATACTGCATTGCCGTGGCGATTATTATTATTGTTGTGGCGTTTAGGATATTCTTGGCTCCGACTGCATTATATCTCCTGCCTTTATGTGTGCATAGCCTGCACGAGCATTGTTCCGCTGCCTGCCTTTTTGGGTTCCATTTCCGATTCGAGCATCTTGATAGCATCTAACATTTAAAGAAGATTCCTTGTTGGCGTTGAAGGACTTTAGTGCACTTTCTTTCATGCAGGAGTGCCTGACATTTATTGATTAAAGTAACGTAAGTTGTAACTTCTCTTACCACCTTACTTTGCATACCATAACCAAGCACCTTCGGTTATAGGTAGTAATAGGCTGTTTTCACATAACATTAAGCCTAGAGTAGACGCACATTTATTGAGAGTTTGATAACCTATTATTGCATATAAAACTCTGGAGAGTATTTGTGTTCTTTGTTCACTGGGAATATACATCAGAGCTTGGATCTAGCGCTTTCCGTTGTAGCATTTATGCCACTACTAGTCCAATGAATGAGAGCCCTGATATATTTAAACCTCAGTCGTAACAGATGCCAAAATCGCATAAACATGTCCTCGTTGCAGTCCAGGTCTAGTTTGGGTAGGGAATTCTCACCTCTGGCAGGGAGGGGCCATTTTTTATCCTGCGATTGGAGGTAATTAAAGTGAAGGAGTGGCTCGTTATGGCAAACACAGGTAGTGGGGCTCTGTTTACCTTTCTGCTGGTGTTGGGGGACCCTATTTATTTATTTCTGCTGATGTTGGGGGAACTTGTTTATTTGTTTCTCCCTGTATTGTATGGAGGTAATTCGGCATGATGATGCTGGTGGCTCTGTTACATACGGGAGCAGGTTCTGGGGACGTCTTGGCTCATCTTCTTCTAACCCCGTCATCTCACCATTGTCGTCCATAAAAAAATCACGTCCTCGAGCTTGGAGTAAGTAGGTCCGGTGTCCTTTATTGCGGACGTATGGTGTGAGGCCTTTCAGGAAACGGCACCACACTACTGCTGCGATGTTGTTGGGGGCATCATGCTCATAGAAGACTGTGAGATGGAGAGGAATGGTGGACTTGTTGGCAA
Organism: Paralithodes camtschaticus; assembly: GCA_018397895.1. Taxonomy (NCBI): domain Eukaryota; kingdom Metazoa; phylum Arthropoda; class Malacostraca; order Decapoda; family Lithodidae; genus Paralithodes; species Paralithodes camtschaticus. The sequence continues at coordinate 21,030 of JAGKTK010012045.1, read as the reverse complement.
GGTGTATGAACTGAGACGGGGTATGAACCTCGGTGTCCTGTTGGTCCTTAGATAGGGAGAGTCTATTGATTTGCATGGTCATTGTTGGTTGGGCAGGTTCAGGACTAGTGGTTGTTGCTAGGGTAGGTTCAGGACTAAGACTGGCTGTGGAGGGTGATTTGTAGCTGCAGTGCCCTCCGGTACAGAGAGGAGGAGCTTGGAGGATGTAGGGTCACTAGGTACAGTTGGTGTTGGTTGACCAGGTGAAGGTGTGACAGGATGAGGGTTTGTTGACTGAAGGTGTGAAGGCGTGGTTGGCGGGTTGGCTGTAGTGGTGGTGGTTGAGGTGACAGTTGAGGCTGGGGTGACAGGTGCGTGGTGGGTGTGACTTGGTCCGGCAGGTGGGGGGTGGGTGGTGGTAGAGGTCTTCTTCCGTTTTTTTGGTTGGAAAGTTTCTGGAGCCCACCATTTGGTTTGCACCACACGTCGGCTAGATCGTCTGCATGAAGGCTGTAAAATAGGTGAAGTTAAAGAGGGTGAAGGTTTTAACTTTAGTTATTCAGAGTTTGAAGTTGGGGGTTTGGGGAGGGTGTCTGATTTGGATGGTGAGAGAAGTTTAGTTGTACTGTTTAAAGGTGGAGAAGGTGAATTTATGGTGGAGGTGGATGTTTGGTGAGTGATTATAGGTTGATTTATGGGCGTTGGCAAAAGATTGGCAGAGGTGGACGGTTGGTGAGTGATTTTAGGTTTAGTTCTGGTTGTTGGTAAAATATTGGTAAAGGTGGAGTCATGTATTTGTATGATTTGTTTTGGTAGTCGTGAGGTAAATCGTTTTTTAGGTAGACTCGGTGGTGAATCAGTAGAGGGAATACGTGACATTGCAGGGGAGGTTGGCTGAGTAGTTGGTGAAAGGGAAGACATGGGAATGTCAACTTCGGATGAGTCGGAAGAGAGGGGGGTAGTGGGGGTGCAATGAAGATTAGGGTGAGTCTGAGTGGCATGGGTGGGTGGGGCTGAGATGGTGCGAAGGGGGGTATTGTAGTATTAGGGTGATTGAGATGGTGTGATGTAGAGGGAGGAGGAGTAGGAGAAATGGGGGATAAGTTATCAATAGTTGGAATGGGTGTCTTTGGTAGAATGGGAAGAGGGGTGATGGGGGGAATTTGGGGAGGGGTCAATGACTCTATGGGACATAGATTTTGATTAGTCATTGCAGGGCATGCAGAATTATTGTCTGGGTCAGCTAGCATGGTTACATTCTCATCAATCGGTTGGAACCGGCGTACATATCGATTACGGTATGTGCGTGATTCTTTGTGGTAATTGAAGGTGACCTGGTAACAATTTGGCCTTGTGAGGATTTCAAAGGAGCCTTTATATCTTGCCCTGAGTTAGAGGGTACAGGAAGGTGAGCTACCATAACTAGATCGCCGATTTGTTTTTTTCGTCAGGCTGAAGATCTTGTAGGTACTGTAGTTGTCGTAGTCAGTTCTTCTTCAAGTGAACTAGCTCGTATGGGGCAGACAGGTGGCGTAGGGGAAGGAGAAGGGGGGTACCCCAAAGACTCGTTCATGGGGGGAAATTACGTCTTGTTGACGGCATAGTATTGATTCCCCATTGCACTACTTTGACTTGACTGGGCCAGTCGGTGGTGTTCATTTGTTGTAAACGAGTCCTTATCTGATTAGCAATGGTAGGGTGGCTCCTTTCGCAGATAGAGTGTCCTTAGGGCCAATAAGGAGAGGAATGACTGATCTTGAACCCACACATTTGTGAGATTTGAGTCCAGATATGTCCTGTGAACTCAGGGGCGTTATCAGAGTGAATGGCTTCAGGTAGACCGAAAAATGGCAATACGTGTTAAATCATGGCTTCTGTTACTGAACAAGCAGTGTGGTCTTTTGCTGGGCAGGCTATTACATATTTGGAGTAGGTATCTACAATGGTGATGATGTATTTAAACCCTTTGACACCTTCCATGGGTCCCATGACGCCAACGACCAGTAATTGCCATGGTTTTGATGCTACTAGTTTGCCTGAAGGTCCTGGGGTGAGTGTTCGATCTTTACCCGGGCACATGCTCGACATGCTTCAGTGACTTTCTTGGCGGTGATATAGGTTGAAGGTGTCCAGTAAACTTGCTGAAAAGTTGAGGCTAAATTTCTTTGAGCTAGAAGAAAATTACATTATGTGAATGTAGGGATTGCATGGTTGGTAGGGCGGCGCTGGGGCTGATGAAAATTTTACCGTCCGGGGTGTATAGATTATCTCGCCTTGTTTGGAGTTGTGAGAAAAGGTGTCTGGGCATCCAATCAGGCTTTTGCTGTTGTTGAAATTGTTGCAGGAGGTGTTTTTGATCTTGATCCGTAGAATCTTGATGGTGAATGGCTAGAATGGGGATAGGTTCATTTTCGGTGGTTGTGTTAGTGACTGTTGAATTTAAAGGGAGCCTTGAGAGAGCATCAGCATTTGTGTTTATTTTTCCAGGTCTGTATCTATCTCAAAGTTGAACTCTTCAAGGGACTCGCGCCATCTGACTGTTCAGACGTCTTTTGTGTCTGATTTTCGGAGCCATTGGAGGGCGTAGTGATCTGTGATTATAGTGACTTTGACTCCGGTTAGATATGCTTTAAAATATTCTATTCTATCTATCTATTGCCTGACGCCGTGATCCCCAAAGGGGTGGCCACGAACGAGCCACCCCCATGCACCTCTGTCCCCAGTCAGTCGACGCCCCTCCTCCCAACCAGCACCGCCTTCATTCATATACTTCCTCACTCCATCCTTCCACCTCTCCCTCTCTGTCCTTCCACCTCGCTCTCGTACACCCTCTTAGTCAATCTCTCGCTGTCCATTTGTTCCATATGGCCGAACTATCTCAAGTTGTTCCTTTTCACACTTTCCAGCACATCTACCTCCACACCACACCTCCTTCTTACTTCCTCATTCGTCTGTCTATCCCTCCATGTAACTCCGCACGCACTTCTCAAGTAACTCATTTCCACCGCTCTCACTCTTGGTCTGAGTCTCTTCCCGAACGTCCATACTTCACTTCCGTAAGTTAGTGTCGGGATTACCACACTGTCATGCAAGGACTTCTTCACTTCCATACTGACCACTCAATTTCTTGTTTCTACTTTCAACGTTCCTACAACCATCTTCACCTGTTTCACCCTCTCCCGCACTTCTTTAAAATATTGAAGGGCCCAAATTATTCCTAAAAATTCTCTCTTGGTGACTGGATAGTTAGTTTCTGCTGGATTGAGTGTTCTGCTGGCACATGCAATCATATGTTCGCGTCCATCTCTGGTTTGGCCGAGAACTGCTCCAATACCAAATTGTGACACATATGTATGAAGACGGAAGGGCTTGTTGTAGTCCGGAAATGAGACGACTGGTTAAGCTATGAGGAGATCTTTAAGGGAGTTGAAAGCTTGCATACGTTGAGTTGTCCACAGGAATGGTTCTTCTTTTCTAGTTAAATCATGAGAGGGTTTGGCAATAGTGGCAAAGTTTTTTTATGAATTGACGATAGTAAGAGGCTATTCCTAAAAATGCTCTGACTCCTTTGACATTGGTGGTGGTGGTGGGGGGGGGGGGAGGTATGGCACTTATTGCTTTGTGTTTTTCAGGTTCTGGGGAGATTACTTCCTCGGCGACTATGTGACCGAGGAATTGCACTTCTTTCTGTGCTAAAGTACACTTGGAAGGTTTGAGTTTTAACTTGGCTTCTTGGATCCATTGGAAGACTTGGCGAAGGCGTTGGATGTGTTCAGCCCAAGTTTTACCAAAAACAATGATGTCATCTAGGTTTGCTAAGCAGGTTTCCCAGGTTAATCCTTGCAACACAGATTCCATTAGTCTACAGAAGGTGGCAGGGCCGTTGCAGAGGCCAAAAGGCAGTTCAGTAAACTCATATAGTCTCCCTTGACTGGTGGCGAAAACCGTTTTCTGTTGGGGTTCCGGAAGTACAAGCACTTGCCAATATCTGGCTTGAAGATGAACCATTTTGCGCCAAGTAAAGAGTCTAATGAATCATCAATGCGAGGTTGTTAGGTCGCATCATTGATAGTTACGTCATTTAATTGTCTGTAATCTATACAAAATCTAGTAGAGCCGTCTCTTCTTCTGACTAATACTACGAGTGAGGACCAAGGACTGGTGGATGATTTAATTACTCCCATTTCTACCATTTCTTTGACTTGCGTTTCTTCCTCTTGTCTCTTGATAGGATTTTTTCTGCGAATAGGCTGTCTAATGGGCTGTCCTACGGCATTAATTTGGTGGTGAAGCACGTTGGTTTTTCCTATATCTCGGCTGGATGTGGCGAAGATGTCTTGAAGGGAAGTTATCAAGTCTCGTAGGTCAAGTTGTTGTTGAGGAGTTAAATGTGATTGAATGTCAGGAAATTTAGGTAGGGGGGAGGTTTATTGATCATTAGGTAAGGATAGTTCCTGGTCATAAATATCTAGCTGTCCAATAGTTATTCCTTTTAGTAATGTAAGGGGTTGATCAGAGATATGTGCAATTTTGATGCAATTAAGTTTATGAGGGATAATGGCTGGAGCGGTTAGGCAATTTCTATCGAAAGGGCTTTGGAGGTTCGGGGTGATGATAACGTCACCAGGCAACGTAGGTAGGATAGGTATCCTCTGTTCGTGGTGAGGGGGTAGCGTAACAGATTTTGAGGTGACAGCTTGAGTAG
>JAGKTK010012045.1:0-11590 GCA_018397895.1 Paralithodes camtschaticus | reverse complement strand
ATCGTTCTAAAAATTAGGTAATAGTCAGTGGTGAGAATTAAGGTTGATCTAGTAGGAATAAACATACTCAAATTATCAATATTCTCAAGTGTGCCGTAACTAAATGCACACAATATTTTCAGTTTAGTCAGTACCTTTATTAATCAATTAGTTGACTTCAATATCATTCCAAATTTGAATTAATACTTCTGATGTCAGCATATATTTAACCATTTCGGTGTGATCCCTTCTATAGGGAAGAAAAGACCCAGGCGATCATTGTCCCGCTTATTTCGCTCATTATTTCTCACCATAGCGCCGTATCCCTAGCCCTGAGCGAATTAGGAAGAGATCCAATGATTGCGTATAATTCTCCCTATAACAGTCACCTTCACCTCCCTACCTCCTTATACCACCCAGGAAAATCTACCAATAATTTGCGTGTTTCGTCGCTAACCAGCCGACCCATAATTTTTAGGTTGTGGATTTGCAGCAAGTCAACTATACTGGCTACTAGTATAATTACCTTCTATGAGCTTAAGGGGAGATGGTCGTTTTGTTCTGGACACCCTTCTCTCTTGTACTTATCCCCTTTAGTTTTCAGATGATAGGCTGTTCGGACCATTAGTTTACCAATTTTAAGATAGTTCGCTTATTTTCTTTGTCAATATTAAGACTGTTTGTGTCATTTAGGTGTCGATGTGTTTCCTGGCGAACGATAGCGAGCCTGTAATTTAGAAGGACTCGGCCTTCGGCCGATAATTTTTTCTACCGAAAAATGTACAAATATATCTTGAAGACGGATCCTGAGGATTTTTTTTGTTTTATTTTTTTATTGACGTCTAGAGACGTAACTAGAACAATAATAAACAAATAAAGATCGACCAATAACTGAACCATCCCTCCTTAACTATAATAGATATCTGGATCATAGGACGTTATTGAGCTGACAACAAACTAAAGATTGATTAAAACAGGAAAGGGAAGAGGCAACACATTGAAGCTGTGGATGCAGGAAACGTTATCCCAACAGTGTTTAACCCTTAACTGGCGGCGCGCAACATAAGTCGAGTGAAATAAATTTGGACTATGTGGCGGCGCGCGACATAGGTCGTGTGGCAATTTCAGCACGTAATGTTGCTGAGAGAGAGAGACAAGTGGTGGCAGGAGAGTAGCGAGTGTATGACTGCTCCAGACCACCGCGGCGGACCAACTGACATCAATCCCACCCTCCTCCACCCTCTCACACTCGCTACATAGTGAAATGTATGGGGAAAGTACCGAATTACATGGTTTTTGCACTCGTGTTGTGCGGTTGTTGCAAGAAAACTAGCGGTCATACAAGGATCGTTGTGGTGTCATTGGAAAGCTCTGTTTATGCCCTTTCAGGGATAGATACTTGTTTTACGCTCTGGGTCTTATTTAGGCATTAAAATGATCACGTAAACAGCCCTATTTTGGGTAAAAACACACCCGCTGGTGGCTACATATTATTTACCGCCTAGGCCGCTTTTTAGGTGTTAAGGGGAGGTTTTTAGTTTGTTCCGTAGACTTCCATCAAACATAACATTATACTCCCTAGACCCCCTTTCAAGATAAATGATTACATCTGTCAATAGAAAAATGTTCCGGCCAAACGCCGGTGCCTCTTAAGTTAGAGGCTCGATATCACTCGCCAGGAAATAATCGACACCTAAATGGCACGAAAGGTCTTAAAATTGACAGAAATGGAGCAAAGGTTTTTAAAATGCCCAAACTAATGTGGCGAACATCTTAACATTTCAAAATCAATGGGGCTAAGCATGAGGGAGAAAGGGATCCAGAAAAAAATCCCTCAAGTGGAAATCCCCCCCTTAATATATAACAGTTAGCAAGCCTATGGACATATGTGAAGGATGATAGTATTTAGATGACATAGGAATAGACAATGGAAGTACACACACAAAGATATACACATGCAGATCGAATTGTAGTCTCGGTTATGAAGAACATATAGCTTCCAAATATATTTATGGACTACTGAATGTCATATAAGTAACACCCCGTTCTTAACATTAATCATCCATTACAAACCCCAATGTACTTGAATTAACTAATGAAAGCATATGGCCCGGGATTTGAATTCGGGACATCACACCCAGAACATAAACATCTAAACCATTACACCACCAACACAGTTAAAGGTTGAGTACACGATCACGATTAATATCCATTTTCGAAATTTGGGTATCAATTTAATCATGTAGTTAGACCCAACTGCATCATGGAAAGCGTAATTTGTTTAGTGAGAGGAAAGAACATTGAATGGGGTCAAGATCACTTAGGAAAATTATGTGTACCTGTATATTGTCTAGTGACTTACATTAGGAAAGCACATTATTGGCAACGCATTTCTTATTGTTTGGGGATCAAAGAATCTTAATGAGTTGTACACGTATTCATTTGTATACATAAATTCATTAAAACAAGAACAGATCTGCACAATATTACGCCCTCTCCATTCAGTTCATATCTTCATTGTGTCAAACTTTTCTAATTCACAATTGTACTAATGAAACTACTACTTTCTGAGGATAGCCAGAACACTATCAAAACTATTGAGACAGTGTGCAACAGAGTAGAGATGGTAAATCCAGTGACTGTAACACCGAGTCTTTAGTTCTCCCTTAAGTAGAGCGTAGTTCGCCTTAAGTATCTGACCAAAGCCGCCCAAGTAGGCAGCGGCAGTCTTATAGAGCAGAGAAGTCTGGATCGGCTTAACTAAGTTACGTAATTGGGAGGGAGGAAACAAAATTAATACCTTTTGCTATGTTTCGTCCGACTTCAATCATTAAAGTAATTACTAAGCTTTGGAAACACCTATAGAAATAACGGCTGCCGCCCCTATCAATTTAATAGTTTAACTCCCGTAGGTTTTTCTGAAGCTGAATACAATCGTCCTAAGGTTGCCCGAATAAAACAAATATTTGCTTTACTCGACAAATTCACGTTTGCTGTGTGGCGCCTAGCTTCAATTTGGCCATTTGTGTCTTAACAAATTGACAATTATGAAGTTTCAGAACTTTAAACATCGCTTTCATGATGGGAGCTGGACATGTAATTTGAGAAGTGGCATGACAGTGTGGATTTGTTCACGACGTTTAGGTGTATATTGTGTGTGAAAGAGAGAGAGAGAGAGAGTGAGAGAAAGAGAGAGAGAGAGAGAGACATCACCGGTACTGAAAGGGTGAACCTTGTATAGCTCCTCCACTTCCTCTTTTGGTCTTACTACAACTCAATCTTCAGGGGGGATGGGCGTATATATTGTGTCATTTATATATGTGTTTAATTATTTGTGTTATTAGTTTCCTCCCTAGACCTCCATCAAGCTTTAACAACACAAAAAAACACCCCCAAGACCCTCCTTCAAGACAAATTTGAAAATGTTTCGCCGGTTCCTCTTAAATTACAGGCTCGCTGTCGTTCGCCAGGAAAAAATGGACACCTCAATGACACGAAAAGTCCTAATATTGACAACGAAATGGTGTGAAAAGTCTCAACATTGCCAAACTAATGGGTCAAACTTCTTAAAATCTGAAAACTAATGGGACTACGCATGAAGGAGAAGGGGGACCAGCAAAGCGACCCATCTCCCCTTAATAAGTCTTAGCTATGTTTGAGGAGAGGCTAATATTCAGCCGTTATTAAACTCGGTTCTCTATGACCATCGGGAAATTAAATCCAAATAAACTGAGACGTATTGTTCCTTAGTGTTCAGAGTATTCTTTAACCCTAGATTAGCGGCCTATGAGTTTATTTATGTGTACTGCCTAGCGGGGTGTTTTTAGCCAAAATAGGGCTGTTTACGTGATCATTTTTATGCCTAAATAAGACCCAGAACGTAAAACAAGTATCTATCCCTGAAAGGGCATGAACAGAGCTTTCGAATGACACCATAACGATCCTTGTATGATGGATAGTTTTCTTGCAAAAACCGTGCAACGCGAGTGCAAAAAGCAGGTAATTCGGTACTTTCCCCATATAATTGAGTATGTAGCGAGTGAGAGAGGGAGGAGGGAGCTGAGATTCGTGTCAGTAGGTCCACCGCGGTGGTCTGGAGCAGTCATACGCTCGCTAGTCTCCTGCCACCACTTGTCTCTCTCTCTCAGCAACGTTACGTGCTGAAATTGCCACTCGAGTTATGTCGAGCGCCGCTAGTTAGTCCAGATTTATTAAATACGACTTAAGTGGTGAGCCGCTAAAGAAGGGTTAAAGAAGGGTTTCTGGACCCCCTTCTTCCTCATGTTTAGCCTAATACATTTGGGAATTCAAATGTAACTCGTCAATACAGTAATAACTCTTCCAGTATACTATGGTGAGTGTATTCATATTTCTATAACAAGTTTAAGAAGGATCTGTTGAAAATTAACGGCTGATTGAGACCATGTTATGGTCCTATAGGCATATGCTAAGGAGTTACTGGAACTCCTGTTTCACTTGTTTGGCTTCCCCCACTGTTTGTCTGTGCCTCACATACACATAAGTAATGCAGCTGCCGCTCACAAACAACTTCTATTTATTTCACAACACTTAACAAGCATATCATACTTCTTTCCAGCACCCTTAATTTACCTTCCTCTAACGTACATTGATTTTGGCTCTCAGTCACACTTTCAACTATATTTTTGTTTTTGTGTTTTAGTGTGGGGGGAGGTAGCTTGCCTTTTACCTCCTTCATTCACATATATCTTGTATTTGATCTCATTGATTCTTGCATAATATCTTTCGTAAACTCCACATAATCGTCTAATGGTAGCCAGAATTAAGACAGAATGACGCCATCGATTACAGTAGAAGTTAAAATACATCGAATTATTACTTTGTGAAACTATGTAAGTAAGCAATTAAATGAAAAGCGGCATTGTAATTGCTCGACTGATATATCTTGTCGAAAAAAGCAAAAGCAAAATTGTGGTGGATGTGGTTGTAATGTGTGTTGGTTGGTGTGGCTATCCTCTCTACCCTGCGGGGAAAAGGGTGGTGATGAATGGTAGGGAGGTACTGTACATGTACTCAATAACATATACACGATTCAATAAATACACATAAACACACACAGACACGCAATGCCACACACACACCCACACACAGCCTCTCTTTCACGCCCACACTACCAAACTTACACAACAAAGACGATTATATACCAACATACACCTCTATATGAACCACACACACACACACACACACACACACACACACACACACACACACACACATACACATGCTAGAGATGTCTACGTTAGTCAAGTGTCACTGGTTGTATTTGTGGTATTGTGTTTATTATGGTGGATGTGATCTTTAAATATTTATGATTGAATATCCTATGCAGTGTTATGAACCTGGTATAGTTAATTTGACCTGTCGGCAGCTAATTATCGTATATAAGATAATATTATTGTCCATGAGTGCACAGAACGTGTGGTAGTAGAAAGTTAATTCCTCCTCACTCTCTCTTTCTTCCGATAATCCCCACATTCCATGCTACTCCCTATTCCTCTAACCTTCTACTCCTACCCCCGGCCCCCCCCCTTTTCTCTCTTTCTCTACGTTTTTTCCAATTCCTTAAAATCGTTAATTGGCTGACGTATGACAGATTTTGGTTACAATCAGTTAATACTATATTAGGCTTGTCTAAGCATAAGTGTTGATTACAATAGATATCATAGAATGCATACTATAATTAATATTTTAATCCCAAGAATATCTAATGAGTTGATAATGAATACAGTTGGATAGTTTGAGGCCAGAGCAAGGTGAGCCCAGAGTACATTTTGACTAAGAGTATTAGTGTAAACTCAACCACCATGTTGATAATACGAACGATAGTGAACGATGTAATCCTCATAATATCGTGTGTTTCAAATTCATATATTTTCATTCAATGGCGCGTTCTTTTAGGTTTTCCCATTTTTTAAAAAGTATGGTATTGTCTGCTAGCATATGCAGTTCTCCCGCAAAATTATGTGACCCCTTTATTATTTACCTTCAATTCGCGCTGCCCGTCGTATGACGGGACACAGAATATTGGCCACCCCTGTGGCGCCCGTCATATGACGGGTGCCATTTTGAGGCCATTATGAGCTATGAGAGAGGAACCGAGCGTTGTGGGGACGATGGGCGACCTCGGACCGCTAGCCACCACTATGTGGCCGTCACTGAGACATACTGTATCTCATCATTGCCTCCCTACTGCTCTCAGCAAGGTTAAAATCGGGGAGAATACCTCATTTTAGTGTATATTTTGGTCCGGTTGTACGATCGTTGCAAGAGAACCCGTTGTCGTACAAAGATGATTCAGGTGTCATTGGATAGCTCTAATATCGCCCTTTCACGGATATATATATGTATTACGTTTTGGCTCTTGCTTATGCATGACAAAGAGCATGGCATTAAGCTCATTATCTGTAAATATACCCGCCAGGCGCTACGGTGATGTAAACAAGGCTACCCGCTCGTTGGGAGTTAATGGGCTTTTCTGGTATATTGATACAGTATGTAAATTATTTTATGCATTGTACTTTATATGCATTCTGTATTTAGTTGTTTAATCCTATGTGATCCTACTTGTCATAGTTGCACTATTTTCAAGTTAGGATTACATTATATTAAGAACCATCAGCCAGGCTGGTTACAAGTGCCGCCATCCTTTGTTGTCCTGCTGGATCTTGGCTGTAAGATATTCAGTCTGATTCCAGCTATCAAGGGAGTAACATCTACCTCTTTCTTTTCTGTTTTATGGCATCTGTATATTTACTTATTTATTTATTCATTGGCTATTTAATGACATACAATGGATTCTAAGGGCGTGTGTGTGGCGTGTGTGTCCCTGCATACTTTATTATTTTGTCCAGATGTGTTTCTTCACTTTTGTTTATAGCTAAGCTTAAAAGAGCCACAAACCTTGGCCTTGTTAAGGTGTGGTATGGCCAGTATACTTTGGTATTGGTGAAGGGGTAAGAGGCTATTTTCTTATCCCTCGCTGGCATATTAGCTAAACCTAGTACTCTTTATTATTTTCCTAATATTCCTACAGTTGCTTGTGTTGATCCCAGCCAACCATTATTTATTTCATGTGCATTGTTTTATTTAGGGGTCCAGACTATTAGGTGCCTGGTTCGAAGTAGAGTGTGGAGGACTTCCTTAGTCTTCAGTTACAAGGAGGATTACTTCGGCCCAGACAGGCTAATAATCCAGACCAAATAGACTTTGGCGCTATATATTTATGTTACAGTGCGCAGGTAGGCTGTGGTTGCCTACCTGGGTATTATTTATCTGCTAAATACTAGCACTGGCACAATTATAAAAACCTGTTGAGTTGAAGTCGCCTCAATGATTGTTAGGATAGTTAGGTTGTAGGTGGTTGATTGGTGTTTGTTTGATCCCTGATTCATGTATGTTTGCTTGATACTTGCTTCATTATTTTGGCATTCATTGTTGGCATGTAATAATACTACTATATACCATAGTATCATTAATGTAAAATAAATCAGAGCTTTCTCTTCTGTGTGCAGCTTAAGAAGGATCCTCCTCAGTATTGCCATTTTGGTACTGAGTTTTGATGATAATTGTGGCTCAAGGTATCTTTTTACCACACCTAGGGGTTCCAGTTGATTCCATTGGTTGTATAACAGAACCAGTTGGACGATCGCCTGCACCTTTGGTTCCCAGAGAGCCTGGAAGTTGCATATGAACTCTCTTTTGTTGTGATAGGCTGTGTTAGGAGTTGAGGCTACAGAGGTGTTGTGTATTCAATTGTCTGGGTTCGTCCAAGGACTATAAGACTTTACTGTCAGTCGTAACAATATATAAATATATCTATCTATCTATCTATCTATCTATTGCCTGACGCTGTGATCCCCGAAGGGGTGGCCACGAAAGAAACGCCTCCATGCACCTCTGTCCCCAGTCAGTCGACGCCCCTCCTCCCAACCAGCACCGCCTTCATCCATATACTCCTTCACTCCATCCTTCCACCTCTCATTCGGTTTACCTCTCCCTCTCTGTCCTTCCATCTTGTTCTTGTACACCCTCTTAGTTATTCTCTCGCTTCCCATACGTTCCATATGGCCGAACCATCTCAAGGTGTTCCTTTTCACACTTACCAGTACATCTACCTCCACACCACACCTCCCTCTTACTTCCTCATTCGTCTGTCTATCCCTCCATGTAACTCCGCACGCACTTCTCAAGTAACTCATTTCCACCCTCTCACTCGTGGTCTGAGTCTCTTCACCAACGTCCATGCTTCGCTTCCGTAAGTCAGTGTCAGTATTACCACACTATCATGCAAGGATTTCTTCACTTCAATGCTGACCACCCTATTTCTTGTTACTGCTTTCAGCGTTCCTACAACCCTCTTACCCTATTGCACCCTCTCCCGCACTTCTTCATCCGTACTCCCATCTTTACTCGGCACACTGCCCAGATACTTAAATGAGCTGACAATCTCCATAGCCTGACCGTTCAACTTCACCTCACACTCTGTGGCTTCACCCCTTTTGAAGACCATAACCTTGCTGGTCCCCGCATTTACCTTCAAATTCCGCACACTGTTCCAAACATATTTACCAGACCCTGCAACTGCCATTCATTATCGCTCCTCAGAACTGTATCATCAGCAAACAGCAGTACAGGTAGCTTCCACACATTTCCCTCCCTTAGCAGCGATAAACCAACATCCACTGCTCTTCCTTGTATTTCTTTCATGACTCCAACCATATATACAGTAAACAACCACGGGGACATCACACACCCGTGTTTCAACCCAACATTCAGGTCAAAGAACTCGCTCTGCTCATTCTCCACACGTACTGCCGCCTTTGCACCCTCATACATCCTCTTCACTGCTTTCAGCAACTTGCCATCTACTCCGTATATTGCAAGTTCTTTCCACATACCTTTTCTTTGAATCTCTATAGAGAATATATATTTATATATATAAGTAAAACTACGCCCAACCGGACAAATCGGGGGGAAACCCTATCCGGATCTGCCAAAAATCCTGATCTGGCGGGGTCCGAATAGGTCCTATACGAACCGGACAATACCGGATGTCAGAGATAATTATGCCCGGTTCTCTAACTCGGACTACTCCGGATGTCAGCGATAATGATGTCTGGATTGCTATCTTTGTACTGTCCAGTACCTTCCTAATATAAGTAAACTGGATCTGGAAAAAAATAATTAGTGTAATGTACATAGGAACATATCCCTTTCATTCCTAACCCATCTCATCCATATGCCTACTGTACTGTGTCTACATTTTATATCTACAACTGTTACATTACAAAGCAATACAGTGTCCTTTTCTTACTGACCTGTACTGTAAGGGGATGGGACAGTGAAGGTGGAGTAGGGTATAGGGTGTAGAGTGTAGGGTGGAGTGCAGTGGGTGGTGTGGAGTGGATAGTAGTGGAGGTGCCATACAAAAACAATGATTGCAAGTGTAGTACATTTTTCATGTACTGTACACATTAGAACATTGAAAACATTTTGCCACTTAAAAAAGTGGCGATTGGGCGAGTATTAAGCCGTCCAATATCAGCGACGGCAGAGAGCCGTCCGTAGATAAACCACTCCCCAGTCCCAGCGACGGCTACCAACCGTCAGTAATATACAATCCTATTAACTGCTAGTATTAGGTAGTACCTGGTACCACAACGTTTTAGCACTGCTCAAAGACCTTGGCAACACTTCTCAGTTTATATCCAAGCACCCACAGGCTGGGAGAGGCAATATTTATCCATCTTTTGAGGTGGGAGGTTGTTATATCTTGCTTCTATCTATCTATCTATTGCCTGACGCCGTGATCACCGAAGGGGTGGCCACTAACGAACCGCCCCCATGCACCTCTGTCCCCAGTCAGTCGACGCCCCTCCTCCCAACCAGCACCGCCTTCATTCATATACTTCCTCACTCCATCCTTCCACCTCTCTTTCGGTCTACCTCTCCCTCTCTGTCCCTACATCTCGCTCTCGTACACCCTCTTAGTCATTCTCTCGCTTTCCATACGTTTCATATGGCTGAACCATCTCAAGTTGTTCCTTTTCACACTTTCCAGCACATCTACCTCCACACCACACCTCCTTCTTACTTCTTCATTAGTCTGTCTATCCCTCCATGTAACTCCGCATGCACTTCTTAAGTAATTCATTTCCACTGCTCTCACTCTTGGTCTGAGTCTCTCAACCAACGTCCATGCTTCGCTTCCATAAGTCAGTGTCGGGATTACCACACTGTCATGCAAGGACTTCTTCACTTCCATACTGACCACCCTATTTCTTGTTACTGCTTTCAGCGTTCCTACAACCCTCTTCCCCTGTTGTACCCTCTCACACACTTCTTCATCCATAGTCCCATCTTTACTCAACACACTGCCCAGATACTTAAAAGAGGTGACAATCTCCATAGCCTGACCGTTCAGCTTCACCTCACACTCTGTGACTTCACCCCTTTCGAAGACCATAACCTTGCTCTTCCCCGCATTTACCTTCAAATTCCGTTTTTCGCAAACTGTTCCAAACTCATTTACCAGACCCTGCAACTCCCATTAATTATCACTCATCAGAACTGTATCATCCGCAAACAGCAGTATCTTGCTTTTGAAGCCATTTTGGCCACATTGCTTGGGACTGTGGGGTACATATATGCTAGTACATTATGGTACAGTAGGGGTTAATGCCACTATGGCCAGCAATTGCAGGTGGAGCTGGAGGTGGAGGTGAAGATGGGGGCGGTGAGGCTATGAGAGCCACCCTGGCACCCATCTCGACAGCCTTCTAACATGCCTCACCAGCCTTCTCTCCACTCTCCACTTCCTTGGAAGTCATCACACCATCACTATCCATCTTGGTTGGGCAGGCGAGTAGAAATAATAGCACTAACACAGGGATAATGTCCAGATCGGCGCACAATGCTTGGGGCGGACCACCTGACTGGACGTAAACAATACTTTTGGCGCGAATAGAAACTTACTCACAATGCTGTTCGGTCTGAAGTCGATGCTTTTTCCCCCTGCCATTCGGCCTTGTCAGAATGGCTTGGGCATATGTCCGAACCCGAAAGCCTGTTCGAAAGTCTTGGGCTTCCGGATCTGAGAGACCGGATCATCAAGGTACTAGTACTGTATATATATTTTTTGTTTTTATTTTCCATATTCCACCTACTCTCTCTCGGGCATAGGCTAAGAGCCTGTACAATCAACCGTTTTACATTGAACGGAGATCCCTGTGAGGTCTTGTTCCAGTCTAGGGGGTGAGACATGTGAAGCACTCTTTAGCTGCAACCAGCTCATGCCATCTTGCATTCGCGGGATGCATGGGGGGCTTAGTTGCTCACTCACGGCTCGAAGCAGCCCCCTCTCTGAAGATGCCTCGCTCCAGTGCTTCACTGTCTCATGTCCTAGACCCTCACTCTAAGAACGCCACCTATTGAGCATGGAACTCAGTAGGCATTTCACCCCTGTAGCATATTTTGAATATATGGGAATATTCATACAGTGCTATTTAAACAGGGAACAATGAGGCTATTTTTTTGGCATTTCGGTGGGCTTTGTGGTAATGCACTGATACTA
>JAGKTK010012044.1:9451-28363 GCA_018397895.1 Paralithodes camtschaticus | reverse complement strand
GCCTGTGTCTTATTATTTTCTCCCCCATAACAGATTTCCTAAAAAAAACTCTGGAAGACTGGCTGGTAAAGAACTACCCCGCGGGCAAGGTGGTTCGCATGGATTCCCGTCTAGGCCTCATTGTAGCCCGTCAAGAAGGTGCCAAGGCTGCCACTGGGGACGTCATTGTTGTATTGGACTCTCACTGCGAGGTTATGACCAATTGGCTGCCTCCCCTCTTAGGTATGGTATTAACTAACCAATCAACTAACTTATTAAAGCCTGTATCGCATGAGCTTGTCTTTTTCTACGTGTAAGAAGGAGACAAAGGCAAAGCTGCATGTAACAAATGTAATACTGTATGTACTGATTTTGTCAAATGTAGCCTCATAAGCTCTTGTTCTTTTGTCACATTGCTATTTAGTTATGAGAAGTATTGAAGAGCAATGTGCCACAGTACTTTTTTTAGAAGAGCTTGCTAAATATCAACTCATTTGGCTCTGATAAAATACTTGTAAAAACTATCACACAAGCACAATGGTGCTCTTCAATACTAACCAGCTAACTAATTAATTAACTCATTTGTTCATTCATTATGGTGATTAGGTCTGTCTCTTTTTCCTGTACTACTTTTTCTACTTTTGGGGCGGGAGGCTAGGAATCCTCCTCCCCTTGTAATATTCACCTACTAGATGAGACAGAGAAAGGGGCGAAGGAATGCGAAAGTGGTCCCAGACCCTAAGAATTGGAACTTTAAATGTTTCTGTTCGGGCTCTGTCTCGAGACAGCCACTCCCAGCCATGGGGTATGTGCCTGAGTATATACATACATATTTAGGTTTATCCTGCATCATTTGTACCCTCATTAATTGGACCTATTGGAACTAATCTTCGCATGTCACCATGGATGAAGGGGCAGTTAACGCAGGGAGACGATCGTTATCCAGAAAAGCTTAACACCATAATGCAAAGATACTTATAATTTTGGTTTCACAGTTTAAGCAGTAAGAACATATTAGCATGATAAAGTAATGAGGGTGCCATCTGGTAGTTTAAAAGATTGTAAGTCCCATATTTCTACTTGATTGACTCTCAATTAGCTAGATTTCTTAGCTTGTCTTCCAACTGGCAAATAGCTCTGCCCAGGACACTTGCTATTTCGTATCTTGTGATGATTTATAATTAGTTTAAGAAGGAATTATCTACGAAACTTCCATTAATCTGAGTGTAGGTAATTCTTTCTAAGATGAATAAAGCTGTCTGAGGTAGCAATAAGAATCCTGTTGAAGTTAAGTTTTCAGTTACCTTGAAATACTATTCTTTAGAGCCTATCTTGAAATATCTTCATACAGCCATTTATCCACTTATAGATAGAATTAGATAGGAAATCTACTTCCTCAAAGATGATTTTGTTCAGCCAAAAAATAACTGCTGGAGTTTAGAGGCTTTAACTACTGACTAAAATAGATCTTACCTAAGATGAATATAATAGTATCAGATTCATTAACAAAATTATAATAAAAATTGACATCTGCATGAAATACTATCATCGATTTGAATGAAGAGTTAAACTTCCATCTACTACCAAACAATTTTTAACCCTTCACATCATACATTGGTTTTAGTTAATACTACAGACAAGATTTTTTTCAAGAAGAACCTTTAGGAATAAAACGGTTAAGGAATTAAATTGTAAACAAGCCAAAACTTGGACAAAGACAATATAAAGGCAAAAGAACTAATCAAAATCGCTATGTGGAAACAACGCTTTAGAAAAATAAAATTATGAAATAAAGGAACACAATCCACCACATAGGGTGTACAACTGTACATCACTACATGAGCAAGTTAATTTGTGTCCCAAGCAAACTAATCGCACACATAAAAACGCACTATCGTCACGTTCAAGGAATTAGTCAATTTGGGAAGTCCGGAACGTTCTGGTAAATTTTACTCAATTCTGTATGAATAAAGAAACTACAATTTATATCAAACTGATATACTAAAATAAAATTTGCAATTTGACAAGATATTAACAATAGTACAAAATAAATACAGCACTCACTAATGAGTGCTACAAATTAACCCTCTAACTCTGACAGATCCTTCCTAAGTTCAATAAAATAATTTAGAGGTGACATATCATTGACATCTGATTGAGTGTTGTTGTTGTTGTTGTTGTTCCCCAAGCTGCCTGGCCAAACAGCCCCAAGGCCCCGAGCAAGGCCAAGGCCATAACCGAGCGCCCCCACAGAACCCTCCCTGCCGACCACAATAAAGCCTGGGTAACCGAAGCCACTCCATGGCGGGGAGCGGAGGAGGGCGCGGAAACGCCCGGGAAACCAAAGACCCACCCAGGGCCCTGTGCCCCTCAGCAATTATGAAGAGAAAATTGAGGGGCAAAGGAAAAATGTGACGCTTTGGCTTCCAATCTTGGTAGATTGGGAGGTCAATCCACGGAAGAGACGCCGTCACTTGAGATCTAGAAAATATATAAGTAAAAGGAACAGTCAGAGTAAGCTATGGGTATGGCAGAGATCGCTCAGTTCTCACTCTGATAGACCATCCCATCACCACATGACTAGAACCCAATCCTCTCAGCATCAGCTAGGAAAGGCCCTAGAAAGCCGCCTTTGGCGGGGGGATAGCTCCCCTATTTCAACCCCTTTTGGGGTTGGGCACCCGCCCGGTACATTTATAGTAATACCCTTTGGTAAAGTAGGGGTTAATGGGTAGATGTACATCCCAAGATGAATAAAATAGTCTAATAGTTGCCAAAATATAACGAAAAGAACGTCGCCGGAACTGAATGGGTAAGAATACAAGCGTTACCCCTTCAGTATACAGGCACTCCTCACTTAAGGGGGCACACCTCGTTTTGTTTGAGTTTTGTTTTGATTGAGTGTTAATCAGTTCTGTTATTCCCCAGAGCCCATCGTGCGAGACCACCGAACAGCCGTGTGTCCCCTGATAGATGGCATCGCGCAGGACACATTCTCCTATTCCGCCCAGGACAACGGAGGGAGGGGGGCCTTTGACTGGAGACTCTTTTACAAGCGCCTGCCTCTCAGAACTAAAGAGTTGGAGAATTTACCTGAGCCCTTTGAGTGAGTGCTAGTGAAAAAGAAAGTGAAGTATCTTGTTTCATCTCTCTCTCTCTCTCTCTCTCTCTCTCTCTCTCTCTCTCTCTCCAGATAAGCTACAGTCACATACAAATATAGATCAGACACACACACAATGGAGGGAGATTCTTCTTCTATAAGCACCAGCCTCTGCAATCCAGAGCTGAGAATTTGTCTGTGCCCTTTTAGTGAATGGTAGTGAAAAGAAAGGCAAAGCAGTCTCTCTTTACCTTTTTTTCTTTCTCTCTCTCTCTCTCAGCCAGTCTGCTTTTGAGTTTAATTGCCAATAACAATTTGAGTTTGTTCCCTAATTAATGAACACATACATACATAACATTTTAAGACTGAGTGTTCCACACATACGTGCAGTGTTAGTCTCTTGTCCTAATGGAGGCGTTCCAGGCAACTCTGTTAAGGGCTGCTTTATTTGTCAAGTTTTTGGATTTGAGATCAGCACGTATAGTCCTATCCCAGGTCTTCCTCGGTCCAACCCTTGGTGGGGCCCCCTCCACAATCACAGACCTGCATCTTTTCACCCAATTTTGTTCATCCATTCTCTCCACATCCCAGTCTACTTGTATGCATCTCCTTGCTAATACTCTTTATACCAAAACGTCTCCTCAGCTCATCATCGTAATAATGTGTAATATATAAACCAGTTAAGGATGAACCCTATATTGACAACACTTCAGTTATAGTTTCTTTAGGTTACTTAAGAGAAACATTGTCACAAAATTGTTCACCCTGCAGTACCGGTAACTAAATGTTATACAGTATTTCTATTTTTTTGACATTTCAGCAACCCTATAATGAATGGGGGCCTATTCGCCATCAGCCGCGAGTTTTTCTGGGAGTTAGGAGGCTACGACCCCGGGCTGGATATATGGGGGGGTGAACAGTATGATCTCTCCTTCAAGGTAAGTTAGTCCTTTTAGTCAATAGGTGCATTCACAGAAATCATATATCCTACATTTTGATTGATGGCTAGGTAGTGACATTTTAATTGTCCACTATTCTATCTATCTATCTATATACTCAATCCCCATTTTTTCCTATTTTTTTTTTCCTGGGGGTGGCCGACTCAAGACAGAGCCAGAATAGGGACAACACAACAGAAAACAATGAACACACAAAAACAAAATACAAATTCACACACATCTACGTCATCCAGGAGAAGACCCAGAGACCAGGGCCACCAAGGTCCCTCCAGCACTCCCCCGGCCCCCGACCACCCGGAGCGGTTCCGATCTCAGCAAGCAGACATGCAGCGGAGCCGAAGTCACAAGCCCGCCCAGCTCCAACTTCCAACTTCCTTATAGAATTTACCTCGCTAGTGAACAATTTAAAATATAATTAATTGTCCACTAGCGAGTTAAATTCTTTAAGGAAGTTGGAGCTGTAGACATTGATATTTAGCAGAATCGACATCTATAATACGGTTGCAGTGCATTCGTAAATACATATAACCCAATTCAGCATACATTTTATCCATTTCAGACCTACAATAGTTTTGCATTTCCGTTTAATAGCGATGTTTAAGGCTGCAACTTCCTTATAGCCTGAAACTCGCAAGTGATCAATTGATGGTTAGATAGTGGCTGTAGTGATCATCCATATATTACCAGTGCCCATTGATATAATTTAGGATTTTCAGTGTATACCTTTTCATCTTGTATGGCCTCATTGAGCAAATGCAATCTTTTAAATAGGCTTAATAAGCTCCTGTATCTTATATCATGCCAATTTTGACGTGACTCAAACACAATGTCCGCATTAATTAATATTTGTGAGTGCGCATATTTAGTGACAATATTTCTTTCGTTTATCAATGAAACTACATCAGAACACTGTCAATAAGCATGCCTCAAGTTGCAGATAGTTGTTTTAATCCTGTGATTCATTGTTTGAAACCATGCACAGGTGATTTTTGAAGTCATCCAAAAGCTTACATTTGTCCATTGAAATAACCTAAGCTCAACAGGTAGAAACAGTAATGATTTTGAATGGGTTTGATGGTCCCTGGCAATATTATTGGATGGACATGATGCCACGTCTACAGCCATCAATCATACCATTGGGACAAAATGTTGGAGAATGTGACTTTGGTCCGTATTCCCAGACAAACCCCATCATTGTTGGTGGTTATTACCATAGACTTGTATTCCTAGCCAGTAAATAGGCAGTTTTAAACGCTGTACACTCCCTTGATTGACTGGGCTATGGCGTGCCCTTGTTATAGGGACTTTACTTGACATATTATAATGTAAAACTTGCAAAATAAACAAACCAAAACTGGGACGACACAAGATAAACTCAAAGGAACTAATCAAAATTGTTATGTGGAAATAACGCTTAATAAAATCAAATTTGAAATAAAAGAACGAATCGCTAGGCCGAGCTGCCCAAACTCTTGACATCTACTAATGGCACGGCCTGGGATCAAACTGCCGACACTTTGATCACCAGCCAGACGCGCTACCAACCATGCCACAGCCTGTGGCCAGTCCATATGATGTTCTAGTTGTTATAATTGTAACGAGAGTAATATAATAATGCTTCAATGCTTCTCACTTCAGTAAGAACTGGAGTATCATATTGCCTGACTAAGAATATGGCAAGTCTATGGTAATTCACTAAATTGACAATGATGGGGATGTGTGTTTTCTTCTTGCTGTCAGATGAAACTACTGTATATCAATTAAACTTATAACTTGATGAAACCCAATAATTTGATAAACATTTCTTCATGCAATTAGAAGAAACTATATAAAACAAATTATGTGTAAGAAGGAGACTAAGGCTAATCTTCCTGTAGCGAGTGTCCCTTCAAATTAAAAGAGTGATAGAGAGCCAAATTCAAGTTACGTTGGAGTCAAAATATCTGGATACATGGACACATGTTACTTACTTTTATTACTACTACTTAACTTTTGTTCTTGCTATCAGATGAAACTGTGTCAATTAAAGCTATAACTTTATAAAACTCAACTATTTTATAATTAGGCTTTCTTGGTTTCTTTAGATCTGGCAGTGTGGAGGTCGCCTGATGGATGCCCCCTGTTCTAGGGTGGGTCACATCTTCAGACACGCTCCCAAAGGCCGACCATCAGTCAAGAGGGACTTCCTCTCTAAGGCAAGTACTTCTTATTTACTTTGTGCCAGTACAGTTAGAATTCAAAGTTCCTTCCCACATTTCCATTGTGTAGAGTCATAGCAAAGGCTGTTAAACCCTTCAATCAGGTAATGACTCATCAATTCTTTCCAAATGTCCATGCCATCTAAGTCTACTTCTATACTTCTCCTCACTAATATTCTCAGTGCCTAATCGCCCTCCGAGTTCCACACTGGGGGTTCTGTCTTTCATAGCAGACCTACATATCCATCTCACCATACTCATTTCATTACGTTCCATCCTATTTATATCTTTCATCTTGACTGGCCAGGTTTTGCTAGCATACACCATTACACTTCTAACACAAGTGTTATATAGCCTCCCTTTTAGTCGTAGGGAGATCTCTTTCGTGGTCAGTAATGGAAGCATTTCTCTGAACTTCTTCCATCCACTTCTGACTCGCGACTGAGCCGGCCTCAGCCCCACCATCAGCAGCAATCATGTCGCCCAAGTAACAAAGCTTACGGAGACATTCTAGGAGCACATTCCAGGTGCACATCGTCGAATCCCACCAATATGTGAATCTATCCAAAACTTCTTTGTTCTTGCCATATGTATGATCAGATTGCGTTGCTGCATTCAACAACTCACCAAATGCTTGAACTATAGTCTTAGTCCAAGAAACCTTGAAGTCCAGTATCTATGACTGTTCAGCAATTCAGGAGCCAATACGAGAATATCCACTGATTCAGCTGGGTGCTTTTATAATACGGACTTGTGACAGGTAAGATCGAGGGCTAACTATGAGATCAGACTCCTGATTGGTAAGGTTCTGGGTTAGCTATGATATCAGGTAAGGTATAGTCTCTCTATCTATTGCTAGACGCATTGATCTCAGAATGGGTCGACCATAATTAAATTGCATCCATATGTTTCCCTATTCCAAGACAATTAGCTTGATTATAATGTAAAACTTGCAAAATAAACAAACCAAAACTTATACGAATACAGTAAAAAGACAAAACAACTAATCAAAATCGCTATGTGGAAACAACGCTTAAATACAATAATAATTCATAAATAAAAAGAACACAATCCACCACATAGGGTGTACATCACTACATGAGTAAGTTAATCTGGCTCCCAAGCAAACTAATCGCACACATAACAACACTATCGTCACGTTCATTGGTGTATAGTGTGCGAGGGTGCATGTGGAATATTATCATACTGTTGGAATGGTTGTGGTTGTGAATGTAGTCTGTAACCAGTGTAATTACAAATTAAAAATTAAAAATTACAAATTACTTAACAGAATCTAACCACATAATAGAACGGAAAGACAGTGTGAAAGACCTTGGGGTATTAATGTCTGAAAATATGGGTTTCAAAGTACATAACCAGGTCAAAGTGGCGGCTGCGAAACGTCTAACGGGTTGGATTCTGCGTACTTTTAAAACACGCGGTGAATTGCCTATGATAACGCTCTTCAAATCTCTAGTGCTACCGCAGCTTGAATACTGTAGCGTATTAACATCCCCATACAAAGCAGGTGAAATAAATGACGTAGAGAGTGTACAAAGAAATTTCACTTCGCATATAAGTTCGATAAAACATCTACACTATTGGGAGCGTTTAAGAGCACTGAATCTGTACTCACTGGAACGTAGAAGAGAACGTTACCTAATAATATACACATGGAAAATCGCAGAGGGTTTAGTACCAAACCTACATACTCCGATAGTCATGAAATTCAGTGATAGGAGAGGCTGGGAATGCGAAATCCCCCGGATGAATAACAGGGGTGCTATGGGCTCTCAGCGAGAGGGCTGGTTATCACACAGAGGCCCACGTCTCTTCAACAAACTCCCACGGCGAGTAAGAGACATGAGGGACATCTCGTTAGACAACTTCAAGAGAGCCCTAGATGTCGAACTGCAAAAAGTGCCAGACGAGCCCATCCTCGCAAGGGAGCGAGCTGTCGCTTCAAACAGTCTACTGCACCAAATCACCACCCATAACGAGGGGCGTCGCGCTCCTTGGTGCCGCTAGAGGAGCGGCGAACACATCCAAAGGTATCCAAAGGTAAGGTAATCAGGTGCTAGCATATATGTGTTTACATGCGACACCTTTTAGGTGGGTGTGTGAAAGCGAACCCATAACTGACCACACATTAGTCCCGGCTCTATAGAAGTACTATACTGACTCATAATAAATAGAGTGTAGGTTAGTTATATCAGGTTATGCAGAGGCTGACTCACGGATGCTCTATGTATATCTGGTGGTGTGTGTGTATATGTTTATGTGGGCCGCAGCGCGGGTGGTAGAGCACTCGCCTGCAAACCATGAGGTCGAGGCTTCGAGTCTCGGGCCAGCCAGTGTGCTATTTGGTAGACGCCAGTGCTGTGGTAGATGCGCGGTCCAGCAATCTGTGGCAACTGTTCACTGAAGTCCCTGATCATCAAGGTACCCACCTAGCCCAGCTCTTGAGAAGGGAGTGCATGGTGGTAAAAATTGCATCAGGGGTCCATGTGTGAAAGTGGTGTGTATGTGTGTGTGTATGGGGCAGTGGTGTGTGTGGCAGTGCTATGTGTGTAGGCTAGCGGTGGAGTATGTTTGGGTGAATGTAACATAAGTGTGTGTGTTGCAAGGTAGTGATCAGGTATTCATATCACCAGCTCTACCTCTCTTTCAGAACTACAAGCGAGTGGCAGTGGTGTGGATGGACGAGTTTGCCGAGGCCCTCTACCGCAAGAATAAACATCTGAGGGAGGTGGACGCAGGAGACATATCAAGGGAACTAGAGGTGAGGAGATTCAATGACCACTGTCAACAGATTTCTCGTCTAATTTTCTTTTATATATTGATTACCAGTAAGTGTAGTTTAGTTTAAAACTGTTAGCACATTATTGGTATGACACCCTGGAGTGAATAGAATATTCTGTTCGCTTTTGTTAACTTTTTGTTTGATCCAATGAAACAGTTTCAAAGGTCTGTTCGCATTTGTTTGCTAAACAAAAAGTAAACAGAAAACTTGGTTGGATCTTCAGTGGCATACCAAAATGCTCTAGATGTAAAAGATGGCCATCTTGTGTTCAATAGTAGTAGAAGAAGTAGTCGTTCCCTAGACTGCTTAACCGAACAGCCCCGAGCTCTTAAGGAAGGTCACGGCCAAGACCGGGTTTTCCCACAAGGCTCTCAAGGAGTGTACAGTATATTGTGTTGTTTGTGTAAGTGGCTATGTACTATGCAGTCTTCCATAATGTGTTTGATAGTATGCGGTAATGTGGTACAGCCTGAATAAGTGTCCTGGACAGTCATCCAGCCTCTTCTGATAACTCAGAATGGCTAGTGTGTGCCCAAATCGCAGTCTAGCCCTCCGGCTGGCGCAGTTGATAGCATGTCTGCTTACAATCCTGCAGACTGATGTTCAAGCCCCACTTAGGTTGAAAAATTAGGTGTGGTGGTGTTTTCGCTGTGGACCCACACCCCGGAGATGGAAGTTGAAAGAGGAGCAGCGATGGGGCCAAACCTCCATGAACCCCTCCGCGTGATCCTGTATTCAATACAGTAGTTATAAAAATATATGTATAATTAATTAATGACAACTCAAAGGCAGGACTCCACTGATTATATAGTTCATGAATACCATATTGTACTGTAATTATTCACATAAATATCCCTAATCACCAAGACAGTTAACTCATTTTAAATATTAGCTTTCCAAGGAAAAATTGGTATCCTAGTCTTATTAAATAGTTTCAAGAGGTAATGTTTTCAATTATATTTTCATAATTTGAACATGGAATGTATATTATTTCAACTGCCAGGGTGGCAGGGTGGATGATTTTATTTTGAGTTATTCTAATTGACTTTACTCCCAACCAGATTCGTGAACGCCTGAAGTGTAAGAGCTTCAAATGGTTCTTGAATGAGGTAGCGCCTGACCTCAGCAAGAGGTATCCACCCTTTGAACCTCCAGACTATGCTAATGGCACGGTCAGTCTAACAACTACTGTATATATTAATCTAGCTACCAATGAGACTATTATCTACAGCATATACTATAGGCTCTAGTATTATCTTTTATCACAGCAAATAATACCAAGGTTTTTCATATTAAATTGTTGCATGGAAATATAGAAGAAAGTGGTGACTGTATACCCTATTTCAGGCTTGTCATAGCTGGGTATCGGTACAATATGGGAAGAAGCATTGTAGCCTACAGTAGTAGAATTATACTGTATACAATTATGTCCTACTATAGTGTATTTTATTTTCATCTGGCAGAAAATTCAATCACTTACCAGCTGATTTCTCAAAGTTTAATGGGAAAATATTAAACTACTACAGTATATCTTTGCCTCTTATTAATTCTAAGTTTTCTTGATCAGTAACCTATTTCATAACAAAATGTTCGTAATTGCTGAGTAATCATGATGAGGACATATACTTAATATACGGTCAGCTAATTATAAACCAACTATGGTCAGTGACACCCAGACTTGTTTCTATGTTTTCCTCTACTTTACAATGTGTTATGCTATGATTTTATTTATATTTATATTCCGTAATATCGTGTTGAAAAATCTTCATTACATTATTTCCACATTCCCGGTAGTGATTTTTATAAGTTTGTTAGTCTTCACATTGTGCGGTTTCTGGTATTGGTTTGTTTTCCATTTAAATTGCCATGGGTCAGTGATAAGCTCTACATGTGTGGGAAGCAGGTCAACAGGGCCAGGCTGCAACCAAAATATCCACATCAAAAAAATTATCATGGTCCTAAATGGTGTACAGGTGTCCCTCACTATCCGATGCCCCAACTTACGATAATATTATAGGTTTTTAGGTGTTTGGGTTTTGGCTGGTCCCAGAACGCATCCCCATTTACCCCATTAATTTTAGGGTTCGCTAGACGATTTTTCTATTTAAGATCGGGTTTTGAGGAACGTAACTCAATTGTATATCGAGCGAGATCTGTAGGTTTTGGTTAGTTAGATTTGGTTGAATTAAGTTTAAGAGGGGGTCGGGTGCCAGTTAGACTAGATAATAGTCCGTCAGGCGCCTGGCCCGGGGAGCCGGTGTATATGAAGGGTCATGCCAGGATGTGAGGCAGGCGGGCATTGTGGTGGTAAAGCTTCGCTGTGTGTCTGCCTGCAGAGACCGGAACCTCTCTGGGAGGTGTGGGACCTGGTAATCTTTTGCTGGGGACCCCAAATGAGCCTGGGTCTCTGGGTCTTCACCTGGGCAACCTAAATGTGTGTCAATTTTGGTATTTATTTATTTATTATTTGTTTTTTTGTGTTGTCCCTGTTCGGGCTCTGTGTCGAGTCGGCCACCCCCAGCTATGGAGTATGTACCTGAGTATATACATACATACTGTACATACAAGTTTAGTTAGGTTAGGTAATTTAGCTTAGGTTGAATTAATATGAGATAGGTTAGGAACTTAGGAGACTGTGGCAGATTTGGTCTGTGGCCATTCTGGTATTGGTCATCTGTGAATGTGGCCATTTTGACTTAAGGGGAGATGGTTCACGTTTTGGGCAATTTTTGCATGTATTAATTATTTTCTAGTTTCCTCCATCAAACTTTAAAAAAAAATCCATTAGATACCCCTTCTAGATTAATTTGTACATTTTTCGGTAGAAAAATGTCCCGGCCGAAGGTCGATTCTTCCCACATTAAAGGCTCACTATCGTTCGCCAGGGAAAAAATCGACACATAAGTAGCACAAAAGGTCTTAATATTGACATAGAAATGGGCCGATAGGATTTAAAATCGACAAACTAGTGGGGCAAACATCTAAAAAATCTGAAAACTAATGGGGCTAAACATGAGGGAAGAAATGGTCCAGAAAACCGGCCCATCCCCCCTTAAAACCCCTCTGTGTCATCACTACAATGTTTTATCTGTACTGTATTTCCTAACCAGGATTCGAACCCATGCTCACTCAGGTATGTTTGCGAGAGTTGGGCAACGTATCCGCTCATGGTCGAGTGGATACGGTGCCCAACTCTCGCAAATGTACCTGGGTGAGTGGGTTTGAAGCCTGGCCAGGACACCTCTCTTTCAACCTGTCCGACATTATCATTAGTTTTCTCTCTATACAGTATAAGTAACACCCCGTTCTTAACATTAATCATCAATTACAAACCCCAATGTACTTGAATAAACTAATGAAAGCATATGGTCCTCCCGGGATTCGAACTCGGGACACCACACCGAGAACATAAGCACCTAAACCATTACACCCCCAACACAGATCCAGAGTGCCGCCGAGACGAGCCTATGCCTGGACAACGGAGCCCGGGAGTACGGGGAGATCATCATGTACGGCTGTCATGGAGGTGGCACACAGGTAGTAACATTTATGCAACTCCACAACTTAATGATGGTTCACTTTTTGGGTGATTTTTGCATGTATTCATTATTTTTCTAGTTTCCTCCCTAGACCTCCATCAAATTAAAAAAAAAAAACATTAGATCCCCCTTCTAGATTAATTTGTACATTTTTCGGTAGAAATATGTCCCGGCTAAAGGCCGGATCTTCCAACATTACAGGCCCACTATCGTTCGCCAGGGAAAAAATTGACACCTAAATAGCACGAAAGGTCTAAATATTGACGAAGAAATGGGGCGAAAGGTCTTAAAATCGACTAACTAATGGGGCAAACTTCTTAACATCTGAAAACTAATGGGGCTAAGCATGAAGGAAAAAGTGGTCCAGAAAACCGGCCCATCCCCCCTTAACTGAAATGCATGCTAAACACACAGCAAGCAAAACATTAACTACAGTCTCAACACAAAAAATAGCTAAACAGAATCGCAATATGTAAAAAAAATAAAAAAAACACACACACACACACACACACACACACTGGAAGATGTAGGATTCAGATGATGTTATTAGCATGGGGAGATAACTGATTATCTTTTATTAATTTATAGTACAGGTATGTAGAAAAGGAAGGAAAGAAACAATTGACCACTTGCGAGTTTCGTTCTACAGTATAAGGAAGTTGGAGCCGTAGACATCGATATTGAACAGAAATACAATAATAATGTAAGTTTCTGATTGATAAATGGTAGGTTGAATTGGGTTTTATGTATTTATATACCGGTATGTATTACAACCGTATTTTAGCTGGCAATTCTGCTAAATATCAATGTCTACAGCTCCAACTTCCTTATAGCCTGAAACTCACAAGTGGTCAATTAAAGGAAGGGGTTAAGAAAGATGAATAGATGTAAACAGGAATTAGAATGGATTGTAATGAGGATGGTGCGATAGATATATGGAGTCAATTTTTTTTTTTTCTGGACCCCCTTCTCCCTCATGTTTAGCCCCATTGATTTTCAGATTATAAGTCATTCGCCCCATTACTTTGGCCATTTTAAGACCTTTCAACCCATTTCTTTATCAATTTTAGGACCTTTCATGCCATGTAGTTATCTATTTTTTCCTGGTGAGTGACAGCGAATCTGCAATTCTCCTTACCAGGAATTCACCGGAGACCTCTGGTGGACGCTTTCGAAGTAGCGCCAGAGCTACGTCTGTCGACATAAACAATACTCAACACCTAGGCTATGCAAAGCTTATCACGATTTTTTACGATTCTGCATGTTTTTACTATATACTAGATGGCTACACTAAGCGACCGCGCTGGTGTAGTGACTAGCGTCTCGGACTTCCACCCAAAAGGCCCGGGATCGCGCCCACGCTCGGCGCTTTAACCCCATCCCTCATGAGCAAGGGGATGGGGTAGAAGTGCAGGACCCCAATGGAAATACACCTAATCGGCCTTATTGGGCTATCCTTAGCTGGCTTAGCATACACTGGCTTTAAGAACTATTATTATTATTATTATTATAGTGCTTATATACCTGTAGTATGGTAGTTGTGGGGGTAATGTGTCCGCTATAGAAAGTAAGACATATAGCTTATAATTAAGAATGATTGATGGAGAGGAAGGGTGAAGAACTGCGGGATATCAACATTTAAAGGGCCCAGGTCGCTTACTGTACAAAACAACGTGTCTGGCGCGGCAACTCCAAGAATTTCTGGTAGGGAGAATTTAGGAGGAATCAGCCTTTGGCCGGAACATTTTCCTACTGAAAAATTTAAAAGTTCATCTCGAAGGGGGGTCTTAGTGGTATTTCTTTTAAGCTTGATGGAGATCTAGGGAGCAAACTAAAAACAAAAATACATATATAATATAAGGAACTCTTAACTAACTTTGATCGAGCTCTACCAAATTGTGAGTTATGTCAGGATTGGAATTAGTCAAGATTTTCATATTTAGTTAAATCTCTGAAGGCTAGATTAATTTAAAACCCCTCTGATTAATAACAAATGTTAAGTTAGTCGGAGTCGGACGGATCCTAAATTGAGTGGTCAATCCTGTAAGTCCTTCACTAAACTGGCTCGGGTTGTCCCTCTCACATGGAATAGGTCCGCTTGGGGGCATTCTGTGTATGTATGGCAACCCTCGTAAGGGGAGTAAGGCGTCCGGCAATAGATAGATAGAGATAGAAGTTAATCCAAACAGATATAGGCACTTCTCACTACAAGTTTCCTCAATTTAAGTAGTTTAATTGTTACAATGCAGTTTTCATTAATTGGGAATAAAATTATCTTGAGTTTGTATCAATTTGTTTTAAATTTATAATTTATTTTTTGGCAGTACTTCTCCCTATGCTGGCGGAAGACCTTACGTATTGACAGTGAACAGTTCTGCTGGGTGGTTCCGACTCAACTGGGCAAGCCTCCTGTCACCTCCAACTGTGCCAATGATCACCATCTACCCTGTCAGACCTGGCGATATGATCCGGTGAGTTATAATAATACTACTAATACTACTAGTAATAATAATAATAATAATAATAATAATGATAATATTTATTCAAGTTAGCAATTTACAATGTTAGTACAACATATGTTTCAAATATTGCTGATTACTGTATACTCTGGTGTAATTTAAGCTATAAATAAATCCTCAATAACCATGGGTGGTCTTCTGCAATGCATATACAGTACTGTACTTTCAAAGCAATTGGATTTGGAGGGCCTTGATTCAATCAGCTGATTTTCTGAGTGACTGAAATCGCTGATATACAATAATAGCCATGCCATTGGTAGATGTCAAGAGTTTGGACAGCTTGGTCTAGTGATTCGTGGTAAATCTCCAGTTAGATCCTTGTAACAATGGCATGCCCTAGCCCTGATAATCAAGGGAGTGCATAGCGTTAGAAACTGCATCATATAAAACAGCCCACATACCATAATACTAAGCTATATTGTCTTTCTCACTGTATCATTCCACCACTTGCTTCCCTTCCTGATACCTCTGCCTCCTACTTTCCTTAAACTGTTTCCATTCATCCTCTACTTCTACAAAATATATACATGAGAATATATTAGAACACAAGCCGAGCATGGACAGCACAAAGATCAGTGGAGTGCTCCTTTACTATCCCAATCATAGAAATGGTCTCCACTAATCAGGAAGCTCTCATTTATATCACAAGTAAAGTTCAAACACGTAGATCAGAGAGACACTTTCTAATAAGGAGCAGTGATTCATTAACCCCTTCTGTACCGGTGGTGTACTTTTCATCATATTCTGGCAACCATTAGATGTTTTGTTCAGATTAGGAAGGATGTCTACCTATTAAAAGGCTACAGACTATCTCAATTAATCCTTTTAGCTACCATATATTCATCCTAAGCTTTATAAAACCGTCTAAATTTAGCTGAACTCAAGTAAAAGAAATGTCGCCGGTACAGAAGGGGTTAAAGCAAACAAATAACTGCGATAATAGCAAAGCAAAACTAACAGGACAAAATACAAGATCTGTTTAAATGTGCACATTGAATGTAGATTATAATTTTGCATTCGTCCAGGCCCAGTGTATGGGTTGATGCAGATCATCAGCCTTGTTTAAGTAATGCACCAAAGGAAATGAAACTGAAAAAGAGCAACCTTTTCCCTCGCAAGGTTGGTGACTGGGCTGGCATCCCACCACTGAAAAATCTGTGCTTAAAGACAAATAGGAAGCCTCAGAAAGTTGATAAACTGCCTAGCTTTTATCAAAGGACAGATGTAGCCACTGGGGACAATGACCCATGCATCTACCTTAACTGCTTTCTTTGGCCCCAACAGGACACACAACAGATCCAGTCAGAGCCTAAGCGTTGGTGCGTGGAGGCGGTGGTGTCCAGCAGAACATTACAGATGGCCGAGTGCGACCCCAACAAGCTGGAGCAGAAGTGGATTTTCAAGTTCGTCAACAAGGAGCTCATCGATGCACAGTACCCGCCCTTCTCCTTTCCGTAACAGGAAGTGGATATAGCTATTGACAGACTGGATATAAATGCAAGTCTGGGAGGAGCACTTTATTGATAATCTGAAGAAGCTATAAGCAAAATGTTGTCTATAAGGTGCTCCTCCTCAATTTGTGTTTATCCGCCATATTCCTAAACCTTACCATAGAGAAAACGTTTGTGCTTAATAAAGATGACAAGGT
This sequence comes from Paralithodes camtschaticus, assembly GCA_018397895.1. Taxonomy (NCBI): domain Eukaryota; kingdom Metazoa; phylum Arthropoda; class Malacostraca; order Decapoda; family Lithodidae; genus Paralithodes; species Paralithodes camtschaticus. The sequence continues at coordinate 11,618 of JAGKTK010012044.1, read as the reverse complement.
TAAATATGTAATTCTAAAGAAAATGGGCGGTTTAAGTGTCTCTTTCATAACACATGTACACTTACTGTATACTGTACTGTTCTGTACAAATAAGGGATTGGCAACAGTAACACCCTTTCCACATGTTTAACCCTATCAAACATGAGGATAGTCATTTTTGGAACACTCCTGTTTCACCTGATTAGTTTGGCCATTTTGTTTATTAGTTTCCTCCCTTGACCTCCATCAAGCTTAAAAAATACCCCCCTTAAGATAAATTTGTGCATATTTTCAGTAGAAAAAATTCGGCTTCTTACTAACTTTCAGGCTCGCTATCAATCGCCAGGAAACATTTGGTCCTAAATGGCACGAAAGATCTTAAAATTGACAAATAAATATGGGAAAAGGTCTTAAAATCTCCAAGCTAATAGGGCGAACATCTTAAAATGTCGAAACTAATGGGCCTAAGCATGAGGGAGAAGGGGGTCAACAAAGAAACGCCCCCTTAAAAATCGTAACAGTTTCTGCCTGTTGCTCTTTGATGGCTTTGTTGAAAGAATGTAAGCTTGAGAAGTAGCCTACCTGTGCCTTATTTCAATTCACCGATCACATAGCTTGAACATCATATCTTCACTGATCATCGCGCTTATTCATGGTTATTATTTTGTTTTAGTCCTAATTAATTAATTAATTTATTTTATTTTATTTTTTTGCTAAAGGCTCCTCAATGGTCTAGTTGGTTTTGGTGTTGATCTGCTACGTTACAGGCCTGGGTTCGAGCCCCGGCCTGGTCTTACAGCAAAATTGTTAACCCTTTCAAGATTGTGACACATTTTAACAGTTTATGCTGGCTATCATTAGTTGATTTTATACAGTTTAAGAAGAAACTGTAGGAATTATAAGGGTAAAGACTATCTCATTTAACTCTCTGACTTTCATATACCTTTCCTGTATGTGTATGTATGTATATACTCAGGCACATACCCCATAGTTGGGGGTGGCCGACTCCAGACAGACCTCGAATAGGGACAACACAACAAAAAAAATAAAATAAAAATAAAAAAAATACAAATTCACACACATCTACGTCGCCCTAATCTGAATAAAATTGTCTAATAATAGCCAGAAAACAGAAAAGAAATGCATAATGGATCTTGAAAGGGTTGACACTAATTTATTTTATTCAACTCATTAAAGACCTCTTGTAGTCAAAGAGTTAGCATGTTCAGTCAAGTGTAGCATTAAGTTTGAAGAATAACTGATCTTATTTGATTTCCTATATTTGTATATCAGCATAAATGTGATTGCATAATTATATTTTTGTCTTCTGTTGTGTAGTTAAGCTCTCATAGTCATTAGCTGTGTGAGTTTCCATAAATGTTTGGTAAGGGTGTGATTGTTGATCATCATCATCATTGTTACCTAGCCTTTTCATAGCATAAAAGCCAGACCTATGAGAGTTCCGTATGGAGCTCAGTGGTCTGGTTAATCTGCTCTACATAACTAACTAACTAACCATAGCCTAAAAAATATAGTTGAAAAAAAGTAATACAAGTAATAATGATATTAATAAAAGAAAAAGGACAAGGAGGAAGAAGAAATAAGTACATGAAAGAAAGAGGAAATATGAAAATTATTGTAAAGGAATAAGAAAATGTAATGATGAAGAGGGCAGAATATCAACCCCATACCTTGTACTGCCGGTAATCCTTCCAGCAGATTCTTCCACATTCCAAACCCTTATAATATGCTTCCTATACGCCTGTGTCCTATGTTGTCCTGTATATGAACCTTGGGACCTTGCTCAAGTCACAGGCTACTGAAATGCCATTATTCTGAGGTTGAAAAATTAAATGCACGTCTTTATTCACACTTATCCTTCTCTGCTCAGGTGATGCCAATTTGAGCTATATTTGGCCTACCTCCTGACTTTTATTCATTTATGTCAGAGTTACTGCAGTAGTCTTAGACCTATGATACCTAAAGGTCCTTTCTAAGCTGAATAAAAAAACAACAACTTTGCATCATCTAATTGAAATGAGTAGGCTACTGTCAACAATTTGTAAATTGATTCAAACTCCGTGTGTCCAGGCATTTTGGCTCGACCGTCCCTTGATTTTGGCCCTGTCACTCTTTCAACTATGAGGGAGGCAAAAGGCATAACTGCCTATAGCGAGTGCCTCCCCCA
>JAGKTK010012043.1:15822-28370 GCA_018397895.1 Paralithodes camtschaticus | reverse complement strand
AGTTCATGATCCTATTTTTATACATTAGGGTACCCAATGTTTTTTTTTTTTTTTTTGCATATTTCACTGATAGTTTGTTGAACACTTTATACTTGTCTATATATACACCAAGGTGTTGTACATATGATCGCAGAGGGTTAATAGAGAAATTCTGTTGTTGTCCATGTTGTTGTATATTTTGTTTGTGATTACAGTGAGGGCTGTTTCGGTGGATAGTTTGGGTCGAAAGCCATGTTGGTTGTTAGATAAAGTTTTTTGGACTCTAAGAATACAATGAGCTTATTTGATACGATCTTTTCGAGGATTATACAGAAAATGGGGAGAAGGGGTGGTAGTTGCTGGTGTCATATTTGTCTCCATTTTTAAAAAGAGGGGTAACTATTGCATGTTTCCAAAGCGTTGGAAAGAAACCTGTGGTGATAAAAGTGGTTATAATACAAGTTAACCCTCTCAGGTCTGAGTAAGTTTTATTAGTTTACATGGACAGGCATACATGGTCTGGGGCTGCTAGCGGTTTATCATTGTTCCCGTTCACCAGCTATGAATTTTTGCAAGATTCCCCCACATATGGACTAGTAGACCAGATATATCGAGTCCTAAATGGACGCGCGTCTTTCGTCTGATTTTACCGAATTTCGTAAAGGGCTTAAGGACGCGATTTCGTCCACACGTGCGTCAGGGCAAAAGTACCTCAGGATGTGATCACATCCATATGTGCGTCGGAGGGTTAAATAGAAGGCAATAGCAGTCTTTGATAAAGCGGAGGGAGATTTGTCTAAGCCGAAGGATTTAGATTCATGGAGATGTTTAAATGTTAAAATTACCATATTTGTGTCTACGGGTTGGGGCCCGAAGTGGGGGGGAGGCTGTTTACATGCGTTTCACTGTCACCATCATCCAGGGGCTTACTTTCATGTAGCGAGTGTTGGGCATTTTCAAACATGTTTTTCCCTACGTTTGCAAAAAAAGTATTGACAATTTCTGCTTTGCATTTTTAATTTTCTATCAAAAATATGTTGGATTTGGTTGTGGTTGAGGAAATTATGTCTTTAGCGATTTTCCAAGTTGAAGCAATATTATTTTATAATTAATTAGCTTGTTGTGGTAATACTCTTTCGTTGTATAATTTAATAGTGTTTTAACTCGTTTCTTTAAATCCATATATTGTTTTTGCAGTATTGCAATGAGTAGGCTAGCTTTTAGTAGATTCTAGGCCTCGTTTCTGGCTATCATGGCTTCACGGATTTCATTAGTCATCCAGGGAGTGGGGGGTCGGCATATTTTTTTGGTGACCATAGGAGCACAAAATATCTAGATTTTTGTTAATGACTGATGTTAATGTATTTACTTGTGCATATACATTTTCTGAGTTAAATATGTTATTTAAGTTGTCAGTTTCCCTTAATATTTGGTTGCAGAAGGTATCTTTATCGTAAATCCTTAGGTCTTGGATTTTTTGGGTGGGTGATTGCTTAGACTTGGGGATATTTACTGTGGCAGTAATGAGATCGTGGTCTGATATGGAATGAGGGATTAAATCTGAATTTAGTATTTGTTCGGGTTTGTTTATGATTATTACATCGAGTAGAGTGGCAGAAGTAGGAGTGACTCAAGTGGGTTTATTTATGAGTTATGATAATGTTGTACTTTTAATGATTCTAGATCATTTCCTGTTACTCTGAAGAAGATCGTCATTTAGGTCGCCAAGGACAAGGATTAGTTTCTTTTGTATGCACATTGTTTGTATGACATCAACAATATAATCATAAGATATTGCGTGTGCCTTAGGATGTCTATATATGCAACCTATTATAATTGTAGGAAATTTTGTACACTGGGTTGTTGAGTTGGTGAGGTTGCTATAGCATCATGTGGGGTGTATGATTCCAGCATGATCACTCGTTCATTCAGGTGTTTAGAGCTTCACCTGTTTTGTTGATTTCCTCACTTAGCTTTGTTAATTCACTCACTTTCGCTGTTTTTGGATGGGTTGGCACTCTTTTCAATGTTTGTGTTGGTTGTTTGGTGAATTATTTTTACTACGGTCGGCGCTTGTGATTGTTCGGGGGTTAGAGTTCTGGGCCTGTTCCATTATCATTTGTATTAGTATTTGTTTTGTTTACCCACACGTTTGTTAGGCTTAAGTCACGACAATGTTTCCGGAGTTGAATTTTATTGTAGTTTTTGTCAAGAAATGTTTTGGTGGGATTTATTAGAGATGGCTTACTGTTCGCTTCTTGGTGTTCTATCACAGAGGTTTGTTGGGTAGCTTCTGTCGGGCTGCTGGTCGCCATGGCTGTTCGTAGGTCAGGTAGGACGGCTGGTGGAGCGTGGAGCGGAAGGTAAACGCGTCGCTTCCCACTAGAGCGAGTGAGCTAGAGAGATAGAGAAAGAGAGAGAAAGAAAATGGGCAGAGTAAGGACTAGAAGAGAGGCGGATTAACCCTCTCAGACATATGACGCGATTTTGAGCCTATTGGAGATACTTTAAAGCCTTTGTTACCATCAGGGGTATTTAGAAACCTTTAGTTTAGTTACTTCAACCTCTGCAGTTGTCTTTGAGTTAGCTGTGGGCAGAAAACTAATTTTGGAGAGGTAATTATAAGAGTGAGAGAACTCTATTTCTTATTGCTAATCTGGCAACCTCTGCGTCATAAATGCGTGAAAGGGTTAAGATGAGTGGGAGATTCACTTAAATGTACATAGGTCCATTGACTACACAGGCCTTACAGTAATAGCGACGTTATCAGGATCTAATTCTAGAAGAGATAACGTAAGTCTATATAAAAGAAAATGAAAGCACAGGATAGCAGAGAGAGAGAGAGCGAGAGAGAGAGACTAAAATATATTTAAAATAATTGGGCCTGGGATATTCCATTCCATCACAAATATAACAATGTGTTGCATGCTAGATTTAATTTCCATATATCACATTGGGAAATGTGATTGCAAATCTCTCGCTCTCTCTCTCTCTCTCTCTCTCAACACATTACAACTTATAGTTGATACATAAGCTCAGTCTCGATGCGGTTGTTTGGCTAAGTACGATGATTTTCCTAACTTTCACTAACTACTGAGAAAAGTGATAGTGAGTTAGTGAGGGAAGTTTTGAATCAGAATAGAAGGAAGAAGCAAAAGGAAATGATGATGATGACGGTAGATGGAAAAAGGAAGGGCAAGAAGTAAAAGAAGAATATAAAGAAGAGAACAAAACAAAAATAATAATAATAATAATAATAATAATAATAATAATTATAATAATAAAATAATAATAATAATAATGATAATAATAATATATACCAGTGTTGTTGTTGTTGTTGTTGTTCCCCAAGCTGCCTGGCCGAACAGCCCCAAGGCCCTGAGCAAGGCCAAGGCCATAACCGAGCGCCCCCACAGAACCCTCCCTGCCGACCACAATAAAGCCTGGGTGACCGAAGCCACTCCATGGATATACCAGTGTTGAGAAAGACTGCTAAGCAAACAACCAGTCATACACAAATACTATGACAATACTATAATTGCTAATAATAATAATTATGTTATATTAACACATATTATACCTTTTGATTATGTACACAAGAATGCCACCATTTTGCAATACAAACAATTACGTTATGGCAATACTCACTCTGTTTGAAGTAGCAAAACATAAACAATTAAACAATTCAGTACCGATGACATCTTTTCATTTATTCTGCCAACTATAAGACGATGCTATTCAGCTTAGGAAGGACGTACATATTAAAACGCTACATACTATCTCTATGTATCGTTTTAGCTACCATATAATCCTACCTAAGCTTTATAAAATCGTCTAATGGAGCTGAAATCAAATATAAAATACGTCGCCGATACAGTCGCGTGACCATAAACTACTAATTCCCAATATTTTCATACGATTTCAACTAATATAAGTTAAGGACATATATAGAAGCATTGGTACTAAATGTGCGCAATAAGTTAGGGAATAATTAACCCTATGAAGATTATAACGCATTTTTTGACGGTTTATTATGGCTATCATTATACGATTTTAGACAGTTTATGAAGGTTTTGTGGGAATTATTTTGGTTAAGACTGTCTCAATTAACCTTCTGACTTCTAATTACCTTTCCTAATCTAAACAAATTCGTCTAATATTGCCAGAATACCAAAAAGATATGCGTAATCTGATTTTGAAAGGGTTAATGATTGATCTACCGGTATCTACTATTCTGCTGTTGTATCTTTCACCACAACACAAATTGATTTATTCTGGATAGTGAAAGTAAATATGAACGGAAACATATCGACCAAAGACATCAGAACATTCATAGAGAAATATGATCCTAAGTCAAAAGTGCTCCCATGACACTGATTAAGTTTGTTTTTGTTTTTTATCAAGCGCACAACAAATAAAGAAAAAAACATAGAAACAGCTCTAAGACTCCCCTTTGAGATACATTTTTACATTATTCGGTTCCTTCTAAATTACAGGCTTGCTACCTCTCGCCATGACAAAAATCGACACCAAATTGGTACTAAAGGTCATAACATTGGGCGCAAAGTCGTAAAATCGCAAAACTAGTGAGGTGAACGTCCTAATTAAATCTCAAAACTAAAGGGGCCAAGAATATGAGAGAAAGGCGGTCCATAAAAGTAAACTCTCCCATTAAAAAAAGACTTCCCATAATTAATTTCGGCCTGTTATCACTTGTATCGCTTTAATCACTGGCTCACCATCGCTAACCAGGAAAACACTCGACACGTAAATGGCACAAAGTCTTAATATGAACGTCTAAAATTACTTAAATTGGTTAAATATCCGTGTGTCCAGGCATTTTGGCTCGAACGTCCCTTGATTTTGGCCCTGTCACTCTCTCAACTATGGGGGAGGCACTCGCTACAGGCAGTTCTGCCTTTTGTCTCCCTCACTCACATAGAAAAAAACAAAAAATGTAAATGTGAATTACATATACCAAATCTGACAATGATGACACACACAGAGACGCACACACTGACACACAAACACCACTAACAAGCACACACCCACACACACCACTAACAAGCCCAAACGTTACCGTCATAGAAGTGAGAGTCAAATAGAAGTCGTCTTGACCCAGGGATCTGATGAAGAAGTTATAATGGAAGTCCAACATCGGGATCTGAAGGGAGTGAGGGAGGTGGTTGACGTACAGGGAATGTCAGATGAGGTCAATAGAGGGAACAGGTAAAGCCGGTGTCACACGAGAAGTTTTTCCTGCAACTTTCGATAGTCAACATTTGACAATATTCCTGGGATATTTTGCATTGGTATCGAAACTTAGACTAAATATAGATGATATTTGGTGACATAACTATTACGAACGTTTGCCTCATAGGCTGTCAGACCAGTGTTGAAGAAAACTAAATTGATGGAAAAAGAGCTCGTGTGTTACCTATTTAAGCGAAATTTTAGTAACTTGTATGTTTTCTTCTATACTGACAAGAAGGTATAATTAAGACAAAGATACAATAAGCATGTCATTTGCATGCGTCCTTCGATGTTGTATTTGGATATTTATTTGTGTAATAATCATCAGCCCGAGCTGGTCCAATGCAGGACAAAGGTCTTTCCCAAACGTTTCCACTCTAACCGGCCAGATGTTAGCCTATTCCATCCTACTCCTACATACTTTTTTCATCCCTCCATATGGTTCTCTGTGTAACCCTTTCTCTAGCTCCATTTCCAGGTTGTATACTTTCATTTTTATAGACATGGGTAGCTTGCTTTACATAATAGAGATCTGTTTAGCAAATGCACTCCACCCTATGCCTATCATTTACTTGATTTCTATATTGTGATCAGTGTTTTCCTCTAACCTGCCCTAGGTACATGTAATCTTTAAATTGCGCCTTTTTTGTTCTGGTTACACTAGATAATTAAACAATCGTGGTTTCCTTTCTATGCATAGTCAGTCTTTCCTTAAAGCTTTTATTTTTTAAATGTTGTATCATTTGTTGTAACTCTTTCCCGGAGTCGCTGAAAAAACTATATAAGCAGCGAATCTGACGATCCTTAGGTATTCTTCCTTAACGTGTGTTGTTTCCTTATTATCCCATCCATATCTTCCATACAGACGGTGGACAGTTTTGGAGAAATTGTATTAGCCCCTTCTTAATTGTTATTGTCTCACTTTCCCTGTGAAGCTTTATTGTTGCTGTCCCATCGCAAAATATGTTTTCTATAACCTGCACATAATTATCTAGTAGTCCCTGTTTTCGAATTGCTCTCATTACAGCAAATATTTCGCCCGTGTTAAATGCCTTTTCGTTTTTCGAACACTTGCTTGTTCTTTTAGCTGAATTCAATCTAGCATTCTGCCTATCCAGCTGGTGACGATTATTATTGTAAACAGTTTATACAAAACAGAAAGCAAACTAATTGGTCGATAGTTGTCAGGTCTTTAGCATCTCATTTTTTGTGAATGAGAATAATGGTGGAATTTTTCTAGGCGTTAGGAACCTTTCGACATTGCAGACATTGTGCTTATATTTTAGCTAGTTATACAAGGCCAAACAATAATTTTGGTAAAATAATTAAACATACTGAACAAACCCATTTAAACCAAATTAATGCAACATTAAGTTAAGTATAGCCTATAGTGCCCTGAACAAAATACATTGATTTAATTAAATATAAATTACTGCCTCCAAACGAACGTCGAACAATATTTGCATGCAACTGACAATTAAAACTATTTCGAAATATACCGCGCGTCGAGTTTGAAATTTGTTTTATTTTAATTATTTTTCTATCGTGATTTATTTTAACCACCCTTAGTACCTATGACGCTATTTCACATGTCATTCTGGGTATCAATGGCCAATGTTTTGTATGAATGATCTCTAGGAGTAAAAACAGTAAAACAGTTTCTCTATTATTCGTCCAACTTCCACATATTTTACCTAAGGTAAAGGAAATCGTCTATTGATAGCATATTAAAGCGAAGAATACCGTCATCGCATATTAATATGATTTACTTAGTTAACTCTTCCTCTAAGGAATATAGAACAATGGTTAAGAAGTACGTACAAATTGAATCATATGCACTGTATCACATGGTATTATTTTAGGTTTATATTATTATGTTCCTTCCAACAACCAACTATACTCCTAAAATCGATTAATGAAATGTACAAACACATGTGGCAGTCCGTGGATTCGAATCCAGGATGCTCACACCGAAAATCAACACCTTACGCATCGCACCACGAAGACAGTTAAAGAATGTATGCGAGATCTGCTGTGTATTCCTCTTGCCCACAAACCCATGGGACTTTGGATGGGTACTCAGGGGGCTCCTGGAATTATTCTTAGCAAACAGATTCTTTAACAAATTAATCAATTTGTTTTTCATCACACCAGTAATACTCGAATGTTCCTATCACCCCGGTATGTCATCCCCATATAATATATAATACTAGATTTTGTTTACCTACCGGTAACTATAATCACCTAGCAGTTGATTTTTCGATACTTAGTGGAAATATATGAAACTGCTGTCTCCGTATCCTTACTATAGACAGGTTTTCAAAGTTAACACCACATTTGGCTATACAAGCTTTGTGATACCGTACCTAAGTAATTAAGATGAGTATAAATCAGTTCCTCAGTTTTGGTAGATGCTCGGAATCGGGATATGTTGGAAGCTATTTTGTAACCTGCAGGCACAGTTAACCTGCTCACCACAATTACGTTATTTTCATAATTTTGTTTACCATTAGACGATATGCTTTAAGTTAAAATCTGCCTCTACAACTCAAATGGGTGAATACAATCACTATAGACCTTTTTAATAACAAAGGTCCTCCTTAAGCTACATACAAACGTCTGACTTTAGCCAGAATCAAAGATTAAAAGGCGTAATTGTGCTGAAGGGGTTAATGACGTAAAAGGCGACGCTCCCATTTCAATCAATATCTAACCCAGACAAGACAATATATTATTATGCATTATCACCTAGATGTTTCAGAAATTGGCATTAAATTATGCAAGATTCAAATCGGTGTAACCATATTTATGTACACGACTCCACTTCGACTAGCAATAAGAGTATATAAGAGAGAGAGTATAAATGTAAGAGAGTAAGAGTAAGGTGCAGAGGAATTAAGGAAAATGGAGATTGTAAAAAAGTCGAGATTAAAGGAGGGGATCAAAGGACAGACAAAATGTGACGAAGTTGGGAAGGGAAAAGGATATTTTAAAATGGGTTCGATAGGGATTATATCGTTAGCCCAATTTTTTAGGAGAGAGAGAGAGAGGGTGAGTTTTGTGTGTGTTATGTGTGTGTGTGTGTGTGTGTGTGTGTGTGTCAGAGAGAGGTCTGCTATAGCCCATAATATTTCTTTCACGGCTACATTAAGTAAATTTCTCACTGGCAATATTGGCAACCACACTACCTAATAATATGTAAGTTGACTTTGGATATGTTGGCTAAACTATCGCTGAGAATGTTTTCCTTAAATACAAATAATATTGAATAAATAAACGACATCTAGTAAGTAGGGTGAAACAAGTGCTACATACACTAAAACCATCTTAGGTGCGATTTTATGTGTGGGGGGAACATTAGCTTGATTTAGTATGCAGTGTACATACTTATTCGGTAGTTAAATATGAAAATTCATAGCAAATGTCTTGGAAGTCAATCATATTATGTTTTCCTCTATACAATAAATCAAGGAGTGGACACAAATTGATGTGCTAAAATGTACATTATAACGTTATCCTTTCTTTGCCTCATATGGCACACAGGTGGGAATTAATGAGATGACGGTTATCTCAGTTCGATTGAAATTATATGTATGCAAGAAAAGAAAGTATTCTCACCATAAACAAACAAAAAATAGATGTACTCATGTGTATATGAGGAGACATGCGAATGAAGAGACAAACCGATGGAAACCTTATGGTGCAATATAGTTATGAACAATACTACTTGTGAGAGACAGCACGATATGTAGGTGAAAGTTATTCTGGCCAAAATACTAATGGATGAAAATGTAAGGGTTTGTAAGTGAAGTATTTACTTGGTAACATAACTTGTTGGCGAAATAGTGTATTGGGAAATGTGTATGAACGAAACAATTGTTGCCCTCTTCTGGCCTCAAGTAATCAAGACCATGTTCAAACCACTCATCCAAAACAACGCTGGCAAATTAAGATTTTACTGAGATATTGAGGAACAGAATGTGTGCGGCAAGCTGTACATGTTAACCCTTTCACGCATTTATGACGCAGAGGTTGCCAGATTAGCAATAAGAAATAGAGTTCTCTCACTCTTATAATTACCTCTCCAAAATTAGTTTTCTGCCCACAGCTAACTCAAAGACAACTACAAACACACTCTACATCTGTCACTTTGCTCAAACAAGACATTAAACTCGACCCACTTGCAACAAAAAGACAAATGCACAGACAACAGATGTTGTGTGGTGTGGCAGAGTGGTCTTGCCACTGGACTGGTAATTCAATGGACCCGGGTTCGAATCCCAATATGTCAATGGGAAGATATTATTGGGATGGAATTTGTGCTGTATCAGAGATGGAGTTGGGTTCGAGCCGTGAGTGGGTGCTTCGCATGTCTCACTCCCTAGACTGGAACAAGACCTCATGGGCCTAACCGTGTTCAGCGGTAGAGTGTAAAGGCTATCAGCCTATGCCCAAGAGGGAGTATTTGGAATATAGAAACAACAAAAAACAAAACAAAAAAATAAAATCACCAATAACTTAGTAACACAAAGATATATATTTACACCCTACAAGTATACGATTTACGAGACGCAGCCACAACCTAAAATACCACACATATCAGGCAAGCACGGACATATTTAGACAATCATATTTTCCCCGTAGCATCCAGGAGTGGAATCACCTCCCATTTCATGTAGTTAATAACCCCACCCTTGATTCATTTAGAACTAGGATCACCAATCATTACATTCCTAATCCTGATCCTGTCCCCAACCATTAGTCCTAAAAAGCACAACCCCCGCATATCATGCCGCCCAAGAGCGACCCTCTGCGGGTCCCTCAACGTAAACATAAACGTAAAAAGTAACTAAACTAAAGCTCTATAAATACCCCTGATGGTAACAAAGGCTTTAAAGTATCCCCAATAGGCTCAAAATCGCGTCAAACGCGTGAAAGGGTTAAAATGCAGCTATATAAACAAGTTTGCCTTTTCCTACCTTTTCAATCTCTCTCTCTCTCTTTCCCTCCCCCACCCCCTCAGGTCAATTAATCACTCGAGCGCTGCATATTATACTTTCATCAAGAATCTAGTCCGGGATCATTACTCAGTGTGATAACCTGACCTGCATACTTGTTGTACCGTAATAACAAGGTCAACCCATACACTGCACTCTAAGGTATTATTTTTAGCATCGTCTTAACACCAATAACACCCCAAATAAAGTTGATGAAAGCATGTGATGCTCCCAGGATTCGAACCCAGGATATCACATACAGTACATAACATGCACGCTCTAACCATTACACCATCAAGACAATTAACATTAACAGTTATAACATCAAGCTTTCTCATGATTAACCCCTTTGCTCTAACGCGTGAAATATATAATGATACAATGTAATCTAGGAGAAACTAGTTAGGCCTAATTCGAAATTTAATTTCAAATAACATAATTTGATTATTTGGTTATCATTCCATTTCGTTCGCTACGGCGTGGAGAACTACCTTCCCACATGGAGAGAGAGTTTTAAAGAGACTATCACATTAATGGGCTTAATGTAATTTTTCGATAATCAACATTTATCCTGCAACATATTTAGGACACGTTACACAATTATAGGACACTAGATTGAACTGGATTAATGTATTCGACAGCATTATTGAAAAAGGTTCATCTCATAGCTTGCCAGACCAATGCTGAAGATAACATTTGAGAATAAAAGAACTCCCACGATACACTATTACCCGGTTTAACCCATTTAGTACTGGGACACTATGTATATTTTATTATGAGTAACATTAAAAGTAAGTATTCACAGTATGACTGACCTTTTGAAATAAATGGGATGTATGCTGAAACAATTAGTTTACACACTCCCACAAAATCTATCAACACTGCCACAAAATCTTCTAAATATAGCTAACATATAATAAGACACACGCCACCGGTTCTGAAAAGGTTATGTATTGTCCATTCTCACCTTCACTGAGATACTGGCATTATGGAGAGCGGATGAATTAGTCACTTCCCATATTTAAGGCAACCACCCTTTCAAGATACAAAAACGCATTTCTCTCTTCTACTGTAGTTATGAGTAGACGATTACAATTAGTTTAGGAAGGGCATTGTGGGAGTGATAGCAATAATTGAGATAAATAATACCCATTTGATTCCAAGCGGGACTTCCAAACCTGAACTATTTCGTTATATGTAAGCCTAAAATGTAGTGAACAATCGTCCTCGAATACTGAAAGGGACAACATATTACGTCCTGGAACGCTATTGTGGAATGCCTCACACCCTGGCCGTTAATAGCATACATTAACATTGGTTTCACCCAAAAGTTCGTACATCCCGTAGACATTAATACTGTATCAATAGCAGTCAACCTAACACAGCCTAACCCTATATAACCTTTAAGGGGTGGTTAGTCTATATTCTGTTTTTGTGTTCTTATTATTTAAATGTACTCTTAGTTTGCACCCTAGACCTGTATGAAGCTTTAAAAAAACACCCCAAGACCCTTCAGGATAAATATGTACATTTTTTGGTATAAAAACTTGCCGGCCAAACGCCGGTCCCTACAGAAATCGACCATGAAATGGCACGAAAGTTCTTAATATTGACAAAGAAATGGGGCGAAAAGTGTTTAAATCGCCAAACTATTGGGGTGAACGTCTAGAGGTCTCATAACTAATGGGACTTACTATGAGGGAGAAAGGGGTCCACGAAAAACAAATACCTCCCTCTAATAAATTTCCCTCACAAAATAAGGCAAGTGCTACAATATATACACTGTGTGTGTGTGTGTGTGTGTGTTCACTCACTTGCTTGTTCGTCAAGGGGAATCCACGCAATGCGAGTTAAGCTCATTATTATCGCGCCTCCTTAACTAGGAATGTATTGCGTGAAATGCATGTTAAGTGTTTATGTATCGTTGGAATGGCTGTGGATGTGTGTGTGGTCTGTATTTTAGCCAATTGGCGACATGTGGAAACGAAGGCTTAGGGTTAATCTGTACGGTACCATTCTCACTACGGTACCAGTCTCACCCGAAGGCTTAGGTTGACCAGTACGATACCCATCTCACCTTGTAACCGATCACCAACCCCAGATGGGACGTCACAACTTCGTCCACTTATACCAGGTTCCTATTTATACTGCTAGGTGAACAGAGGCTACACCGTTAGGAGACTTGCCCAAATGCCTCTTCCCCGCCCGGGTCTCGAACCCGAGACCTTCTGGTTGTGAGCCAGACGCGCTATCAGTTACGCCACGGGGAGGTGTGTGTGTGTGTGTGTGTGTGTGTGTGTGTGTGTGTGTGTGTGTGTG
>JAGKTK010012043.1:0-10851 GCA_018397895.1 Paralithodes camtschaticus | reverse complement strand
GAGAGAGAGAGAGAGAGAGAGAGAGAGAGAGAGAGAGAGAGAGAGAGAGAGAGAGCATAACCAAACATTTTCCTTCTTCTATTCAGCTGTTAAATATTCCCACCGTACACCCATTTCAGAAACCACACACTAATTTGAGTCCTAATGTACTGTATTTCTCTTGGCATTTGTGTGTGATTTTCTTGACCTGACTTACACGTAATTCATCTGAACCACATTATCGCACAATGGTTCTTTATAGATGGCTCAATTATTGCTTGGCCTAATGATCATATCCGTCAATGCCAGCCGAGAAAATTATATCACCATCGGGAATAATTTATTATGTACTGTACAGTACACAGGAAATAAAACAAGGTATGATAAATGTACATTAATCGATTGGGTATATTTACGGTGATTCAATACCCCCAATACCTTACAATAGTAGAATATTTGTCAACACTTTAAATATCCGAAATCAGCATTCGTTTATAATAGCCCATTACTGAGTTTTTTTTTTTTTTTTTTTTTTTTTTTTTTTTTTTTTTTTTTTTAATCTATAGATTTCGGATAATTATTAAAACAAAATATATCATTACTTTTGACTTTCGTGATAGAGTCAACATTTGATTATGGTCTAATCACGCTTTTGGCTGATATCCGTATGAACTATCATAATATATCTGAAGCCATATCGTGAACATTTATCCTTATCCCTAGGAAGAGTTCGAGGATGTACACTCAAACAGATAGACAGGTTGAGGGACCTAAATTCCCAACGTGAGAGATTAATATAATTCTGCATAATACAGAATTAATGAAGCTTCGAAGAGTTGCTTAATTTGTGCCTTATTAGACTGCAGTTTCTTATTTATACACGTCACGCATATTGCCACATTGGCATGATAGTATCTTCGAATATGGCTGGATATCTGTGCTGGGAGTTAACCCCTTCTGTACCGCGACGTCTTTTTCATTTTATTCTAGCTATATTTAGATGATTTTGTGCAGCTTAAGGGGAGACTGACCGTTTGCTTGGTCTATTAATTAATGTATTCATATATTTGTTTAGTTTCCTCCCTAGACCTCCATCAAGCTTAGAAAAACACCCCCTAGACCCCCCTTCAAAATATTTTTTTTACATTTTCGGTAGAAAAATTTCCCGGCCGAAGGCCGATTCCTCTTAAAATTGCAGACTCGCTATAGCTCACCAGGAAATAATCGACACCTATATGGCACGAAAGGGCTTAAAATTGATAACGAAATGGGACGAAAGGTGTTAAAATCGCCAAACTAATGGGCCGAACGTCTTATAATCTCTAAACTAGGGAGAAGGGGGTCCATAAAAACAGTCTGCCTCCCCCTAAGAAGGATCTGTGGTAGCATAAAGGGTTAATTGAGATAGTTCAAACCCTCTTAACTGCTGGAGACCCTTTTTAAACTGAATACTATAGTTTAATAGTAGCTATAAGCAATAATAAGACGTCGCCGGTACAGAAGGGGTTAAGATACAATATCGGGGCTATGTTTTTGACGTATAGGTGTAGCCAAGATAATGCAGTATTGGAGGAACACTGAGATCTTCTCAGAAAGTCCCCGGTCACTTGACGTTGACTTATACTCGCAAGCATTACATCTGCAATGAAATATGCTATCCATTACTTTACGCCTCCCCCTGCATTTGAAAGCATGGTTTGTGACTAACAGCATTAATAATAATATTTACAGATCTGTGTTTGTTTTATGCAAGATTTGTTTGTAATAATATTGTAGTAATCTATTAAGATGCAACATCATACGAACCCACACAATGTCTTTGTTATTTTTGTGTAACGTTTTTTTTTAATTCTTGATTTTTGCATGTTACTGAGTTCGCTTTACTTAATGGCTTCGTACGTTGCTCTTGATTGGTCATTTGCATAGTTTCATCTCGGTTCATCAGCTTGAACTGTTCCTTTGTGATATTTGTTTTCTTTTCAAGTTTATCATTACATTTTCTTTTCATTTTTGGAACCCTGTTCTTTGTCTTCTCAAGCGACCGTCCTTGTGAGTGTAAATGTACTGTGTATGTGTCCGTGTGAGTGTGTGTGTGAATGTGTGTGTGTGTGTGTGTGTATCGGTGGTCTATGTGTGTGTATGTTTGTGTGTGTGTGTGTGAGTGTATCGGTATCGGTGGTCCGTGTGTGTGTGTGTTTGTTTTTGTGTGTGTGTTTGCATGAGTGATCCGTGCGTGTGAATGTGTGTATGTATAGTATATGTGCCTGCGTGCGTCTATAATGAGTGTGTGTGTTTGTGCGTGTGTGTGTTAGTGAGTGAGTTTTACCCTTTTGTCCTAGCTCTGCCAACCCTCTTAGTCCGGTAAAGACTTTTCACTTATTACAATTTTGTAACTCCCACATTTTTCCATACAACTCAGTAACGACATGGTAACCCTTTCAGTAAACGGCGACACTTCTATTGTTTTATTCTGATTATCATTCGACCATTATATTCAGCTTAAGGGGTTAGTGGCTGTTTTTTTGGTCAATATTTCATATATTAATTTGTTTTTTTAGTTTCCTCGCTCGACCTCCATCAAGCTTAAACAAAAACACCCCCCCAGATCCCCCTCCAAGATAAACTTGTACACTTTTCGATAGACAACATTCCTGGCCAAAGGCCAACATTTCTTAAATTTACAGACTCGTTGTCGCTCGCCAGGAAAAAAACGACACCTAGGCTAAATGGCACGAAAGGTCTTGATATTGACATTGAAATGGGACAAAAGGTTTTATAATTAACAAACTAATAGGGCGAACGTCTTAAAATCTCAAACCTAATGGGGCTAAACATGAGGGACAAGGGGGACCAGAAAAACGACCCATCTCCCCTTAAGCGAAACGTTATTCTCAGTCTTTCTTCTATTCAACAGTTGAGCTCTGGAACTCTCTCCCAGAATCAGTCTTTCCCTCTTCCTATGACTTGCATGGTATGGTCATGTTGATCGAATGGAAGATGAAAGGCTTACAAAGAGAATGTGTGAGTCAGATACAAGGGGAGATAGAAGGGCAGGAAGACCCCCATTGAAATGCAGAGACTGTTTAAGACAAGCTTCGGATGATAGAGGAATGACTATAGATCAGGCAAGATAAGTAGTAATAAACAGGAATGAATGGATAATGCTTGTGAATAGATGAGTGAACACTTGGTCTTTGTGGGATGGGGTCGGGCGCAAGTTGAACTAGATAATAGTCCATCAGGCGCCTGGCCCGGGGAGACGATTTATATGAAGGGTGCGTCTGGAAGTGTTGTTGGCGTGCTTGTGGTGGTAGGGCTTCGCTGCATGTTTGCCTGCCGAGATCGGAACCTCTCCGGGTGGTCGGATGCCGGGGGAGTGCTGGAGGGACCTTGGTGACCCTGGTCTCTGGGTCTTATCCTGGATGACCTAGATGTGTGTGAATTTGTGTATAGTTTTTGTGTGTTCGTTGTTTTCTGTTGTGTTTTGTGTTTTCCCTGTTCTTGCTCTGTCTTGAGTCCCCCCCCCCCAAAAAAATAAATAGGGAAAGTGGGGATTGGGCCTGACTAAATAGATAGATAGAAATAGAGGACATACATTACTTCAAACTCCGTGTGTCCGGGCATTCTGTCTCGAACGTCCCTTGATTTCGGCCCTGTCATTCTTTCTACTCTGCGGAAGGTATTCACTACAAGCAGTTCTGCATTTTTTTTCTCCCTCACTCACATAGAAAAAAAAAAAAAAAAAAAAAAAAAAAAAAACACACACACACACACACACACGAAGAGCCATGATGAAGATGGTAGTATGAGGTGTGTGCCCAATCGTGAACAAGTCATTGATGATATTAAAAAAATTGCAATTAATTAGATAAAATTAAACCCTTGAGAATTTCGACGTGCTTTGATAGTTTACCTTGGCTATTATTAGATGATTTTATTCTGATTTGGAAGGGTATTTCCAAATCAGAATAAAATCAGAAGTCAGTGGGTTAATTGAGATAGTCTTTTCCCTTTGAATTCTCACAGATCCTTCCTAAGCTGCATGAAATCGTCTAATGATAGCCAGAATAAACTATCAAAACTAGTCAGGATCCTCGAGAATTTAAACACAATTTAATATTAAAGAGATTTAATGAAGGTATCGTAACTTCATTGCTTGTCAAACTTAAAAGGTCTACACCATTCATGTTGTCAAAACAAATAGGGAAATTATATACCATGTTGGTTGATGTCAAAGATTTTCGGGGTTGATGGCTAAATGGTTCCTTGTTTTCGATAGGCTGTAGACATAAGTTTGATGAGAGACGATAACTTTAACTTATATTCTTAACACTATCTGCTCCGACGTCTTGAAGGTTATGATATCCTATTTAAGTCATTATTGTGGATTTTAATTGTTTGAGTCGTCTTCGAGCAAAGTATTTTAGTTTGCCCCTAGGCTACCAAAGACGCCTTTTCAGACTTCCTTCAAACGATACAAATACCCACCCAGACTCCCTTTAAGCTAATATCCAAACTAACGGAGAAAAACAGGGGGAGGTTCAGAAAGACTTTCCTCTGACCAAATAGTGTTAAGTTACGTACAATCATAATAGCTTGGTGCACCTGCAACCACCTCTTCTACGAACACCTTAGGCGATGGTTCCTACCTCTAATGAGTGTCCTTCATTTAATGTTTACTCCCACCTACAGTAAATTCACTAGTATGCAGATCGGTGAGTACCTTTGGAAGTCGAGGGGCTTAACCTGAATATTTTATAAGAATTTCAATTGTAGAGCACCTTTCTAAGTTGTAAAAAACTGTCTATCGGTAACCAAAAAAATAGTATAGGAAATATGTCAGTTTTCATTTTAGCTTACATTTTGCGTGTAATTGTTAGTATTCAGTTATTCACAGTATATCTCCATTTTGTCTTGCCTTCATCTCCCTCTAGTCTAATGGTACCACATTCCAATAATGAAAGTTAAATCCACAAAACCATGAATAAGATATCAATGTCCATCTCTGTAGGCCTAGTATTAACCTATTGTATAAGTCATAGTAACTGAATTATGCTCCACCCTAAATTATTGAAAATACTGTCTCCGCACACCTTCTCTCTCTTTCTCTCTCCCTCTTTCCATATTGTTAAGAGCAAACCTGGTGGTCCCTCGGATATCCACCCCCGGCAGGGTTGGGTCATTGACACAGGGCCCTCCCGGTCGTCATCATGCGACTGTGTCAAGAGCATTGCAACGTCCCAAAGCTGCTCGTCGGTGCAGCTTTTTCTTTAGTAATATAAGGGGACTTCACTCTAACATCAATTCTGTACACCAATTTCTTCAAGCAGAATCCCCTACTCTCCTTTGTTTGACAGAGACTCAAGTAACATCCACATCTGACACGTCTAGATTTAATTTTCCAGGTTATCAACTGCTTCAAAATTTCAGACCTAAAGGAGGTGTATGTTGCTTCGCAAAATCTGAAATTGCCCTGGAGGAGATTACTAGTTTCAATTGTCCCTATTTTGATTATTCTATATACAAATTAATTTCTACTGGTACATTTAAATACATATGTTGCATCTACCGTTCCCCAAATACTCCTCCAGAGCAAAGTCTTTTTTATTATCTGTCCTCACAACTCAGTGTCCTCAACTTAAATGCTTCTTCTGAAATCACTGTGTTGGGTGATTTTAATGTCCATAATGTTGAATGGCTCACTCATTCAGCCAGGACTGATGATTCTGGTCTTGAATGTGAGCTATTTGCAGACTCATTTAATCTCACTCAACTAGTCAACCAACCCACCCATGTACCAGATAATCCTAATCATAATTCCCACCTACTGGACTTATTTTTAACCCGGGAACTGCGGGGAGACTCTTAAGAGTTCCCCCGGTGGACTGCGGGGAGACTCTTAAGAGTGAGTGAAAAAAAAAATCAACTTTTGACATAAAAAAAAAAAAAAAAAAAAAAAAAAAAAAATGCATTTTTGTATTTTTTTTTTGGCCCCTGGGCCATGCAAAATCTCAGTCCTCTACCTCCCTTCCTTCCCCACTTTCCTCCTCTCCTTCAGTTATCACCTATTTTCCCTGTTATTCCCTTATTCTGAGGTATATTTTCGTGCTAACATTAGCGAGTTGCAAGCAGGGTGTTGTCATCACTGATGGCAAGCGAGTGCAAGAGAGAGAGAGAGAGTATCGATCGACTGTGTCTCAGTGGCCTTGGGGGAAATTGGCGGGAAAGCAGCTTGCCTCACCCATACATTATACAACTCACGGGCTATATCTCCGATTTTGACCATCCAAACGCTGTTTTCACTCGTTTTATTGTTGTTTCAGGTTAATACCTTTATAATCAACCCATAATAGACGCATATGGATAAGTATTAATGCTATTAATGGCACAATGAATATTTTAAGTGACGGAAACACCTCAAATATGTCAGCACAGGGGGACGTTTCCAATTACCCCCATGCGCACTTGTTAGGTTAACAACCAATTCAGAATATTATGATGTTACAGTGAGGTCCCCGCTTGGATCTTCTGATCACTGTTTGATACAGGCCACCTGTCTATCACCTACCACACCTTCCCACTCTGAACCTGTTTTGGTGACTAAATGGCATTACGATAGGGCAGACTGGGAGGGTCTTCAAGGTTTCTTTATTGATATTCCCTGGACCTCTTTCTTTTCTAATGATGCACACTCCACCTTGAGCCACATACAAGATTTTGTAAAAATTGGAATGGAAACTTTTATTCCTCATCAAAAGTACAGTAAAAGATCTAATTCACCTAAATGGTTTGACCATAATTGTGCTAGAGTAACTGAACAAAAAGCAATAGCCTACAATGCATACACAAGATCAAAAACACATGAAGCCTTTAATTACTTTAGAAACATCAGAAATCATGCCAAAACTGTATTAAACCTAACTAAATCAAACTGTCTCCACAAGCAGGCAAATAAACTTCTAAATAATCCAAATGATAACAAAATATTTTGGTCTACTCTTAACTCATTCAAATCCAACTTCACTACTGCTTCATCCATTCCACCATTAAAATCTCCGACTGGCAATCTTGTAAGTGACCCACGAGGTAAAGCTAACCTTCTTGCGGATATTTTCTCCACGAACTCAACCTTAGATGAAATAAATCAAGATGTCCCTGTACTTAATTTTAATTCGCCTGAAATTCCCTCACTTAAGATCCACACCAGACATGTCAAAACTATTTTGCAGAATCTCTCAGTAGATAAGGCTCCTGGTCCAGATGAAATTCCTCCAATAGTACTTAAGAATTGCTCCTTGGTGCTCGCTCCTGTATTGGCAAATTTTTTCCGTCTGTGTACTCATACCTCATGCTTCCCAGTACCCTGGAAAGAAGCAAACATCCATCCAGTTCCTAAAAAAGGTGCCTCTTCAGATCCATCAAACTACAGACCAATAGCTATAACTTCCACTCTTGGTAAAGTCTTTGAAATTATATTAAATAATCACATAATTAAGCATCTTGAGAATAATAAATTAATCAGTGATAGGCAATATGGTTTTAGACGATGTCGATCAACTGCAGACATTCTTTGCCTTCTTACGCATCAAATCAACCAAGCTACAGACCAACATGGTGAAACACATACAATAGCACTGGATATATCAAAGGCATTTGATAGAGTCTGGCATCAATCCTTATTGTCGAAGATGTCACACTACGGCCTTGCATCATTAGTTCCACTAATTTCTTCTTATCTTCATAACAGAAAAATATGTGTAATGGTAGATGGCCTTTATTCTCAATTTCACTCAATAAATGCTGGTGTTCCCCAGGGATCAGTTTTGGCCCCAACTCTGTTCCTCATTCATATCAATGATCTCATATCTACCACTCATAATCCAATACATTCCTACGCAGATGACTCAACACTCCACAGTTCCTTCACATTTACCAATTCTTTCACCCAACCCGATCTTATAAATTCAAAAATAAACACTGCAATTTCTCTGAACCAGGACCTTTCTAGAATTAATGAATGGGGACAAGAGAATCTAGTTTCCTTTAATGCACAGAAAACCAAGTACATTCAATTTTCTAACCGACAGAATCTCCCTGACTCCCATATATTTTTTAATGATGTAAATATTCCCACTTCCCCTAGTATTGACATTCTCGGTGTAACATTAACTACTAACTTGAGCTGGACACATTATGTTAGAAGCATTGCTAAGAATGCCTCTAAAAAACTGGGACTCCTGTACAGAGTTCGAGAATTCTTCACTGACGAGCAGTTGGCCGTAATATATAAAAGTCATGTGCGTTCTCAGATGGATTACTGTTCACCTCTGTGGGGTGGAAGTGGAGTGGTTGCATTGAGGCAGTTGGACAAAATTCAAAATAAAGCTATTAGATTAATCAATAACCCTGCAATCACACAGGACCTTCCTACATTATTCATACGAAGAAACGTTGCATCCCTTGCATTATTCTACAGATATTTTCACAGCAATTGTTCCGAGGAACTTGCTTCAATTGTGCCGCCTCTCCACATCTTTCCCCGTAGAACTAGGGCAGCTGAGAGCGCCCATGAATTTACACTTTCTCCTCCACAATGCAGAACTTCTGCTTATCAGAATTAATTTATCCCCAGAGCTACTACTCTTTGGAATTCACTTCCTTCGAATTGCTTTCCACAAACTTACAATCTACAAATGTTTAAATCCAGTTGTTACAAATATTTTATGAATGGAGGATGCCTTTAGGCACATAGACCTTTTTGTTTTATCTGTGTTTTTCCTTCCTCCATTCATTGTCTCTTAAAAAAAAAAACAAAAAAAAAAACACATACGCACAGAGAGAGAGAGTAGCAAAAATACTG
The DNA here is from genome assembly GCA_018397895.1 of Paralithodes camtschaticus. Classification (NCBI taxonomy): domain Eukaryota; kingdom Metazoa; phylum Arthropoda; class Malacostraca; order Decapoda; family Lithodidae; genus Paralithodes; species Paralithodes camtschaticus. Next base: position 2,012 of record JAGKTK010012043.1, on the reverse strand, counting down.
TAGCATGATATGGGTGAGCCATTATGACAACTGGATAAATTGGTTGGGGACAAGAATACAGGATAAAAACATTTCCCCGTTGTCCCTACCACCCAATTTGTCCAGGGTACCATCAGGCAAAACGAAGACCGGCAGATGTAGGGGATCAGTATTCTCTCTGTCTCTCTCTATCTCTCTCAATACTGTAGGCCCTGATAATGAAGGTCGGCAGCTTAAGAGGATCAGTGTTATAAATGATGGGATTTCTGCTATGGCCTTGCCGTCATAAGAGTTATATAATTGTTTCAGAGTATATAATATATATATATATATATATACTGAGAGAGAGAGAGATGTCGATTTTTTTCCTAGTGAGCGAAAGCAAGCCTGTAATTTTGGAGATACGACCTTCGGCTGGGACATAATTCTACCGAAAAATTTACAAACTTATTTGAAAGGAGGATCTTGGGGATATTTTGTTAATTGATGTAGGCCTATGGAGGAAGCAAAATGCTTATAAATAAAAAATAAAACAAATTAAATTATTCTTGAACACAACTGTACCCCTCACGGCCAGACCTCGAAATATAATGGGGCGAACGTGGGAGCACTGTCAGAGGCAGAATGTACAGTCGGTCTCAGAAGTGTAGCCTTTAATCACTTCCGTATTATATGCTGGTTATCATTAGACGATTCTTGCAGATGAGAAAGGAATTAACCCGTTCAGTACGGGTATTTCCTCTTGATTATATTCTGGCAACTATTAGATGATGTTACTCAGCTTAGGAAGGACCTCTAACAATTAAAAGGCTACAGACTATCTCATCTGATCCTTTGAGCTACCGCAGATCTTTCCTAACCTTAACAAATCGTCTAATAGTTGCCAGAATAAAATGAAAAGGGCGTCGCCGGTACAGAATGGGTTAAAGCAATTGATGATGATTTTCAGATGCAGAATGTACAATAGGATGCAACATTCACCATTACGGACTAAGAAGAGATGTAATGGAACACCATATTTCCTTATATATTTTGACGATGATTTTGCGCAGTTAAAGAACTATCTGTGGGTGTCGAAACGATTAACAAGTGTTATAGTTCGAAGACTGTTAATTATCCCTACCGATAAATGCCTACAGTGGCCGATAGAGGCGCTGAACGCAATGTTTACCGCGGTGCATTGTGGGAAATTGGCGACATCGCGGACCTATCCACCCTCCCTCTCCTTCAACAATTCTATATTATAAGCAGTTAGTCAAAATGTCTGTAGCTGACACTTTATCCACCACTACCACTGTATCTATCACTACCACTGTATCCACCACTACCACTACCACTTTATCCACCACTACCACTACCACTTTATCCACCACTACCACTTTATCTAACATTACCACTGTATCCACCACTAACACACTATCCAAAAACTACCACTTTATCCACTACTACCACTTTATCCACCACTACCACTTTATCTACCACTACCACTTTATCCACAACTACTATTTTATCCACCACTGTACCACTTTATCTACCACTACCACTTTACCCACCACTACAACTCTATCTAACACTACCACTTTATCTAACACTACCACTGTATCTAACACTACCACTTTATCCAACACTACCACTTTATCCAACACTACCACTTTATCTAACACTACCACTTTATCTACCACTTCCACTTTATCCACAACTACTATTTTATCCACCACTGTACCACTGTATCTACCACTACCACTTTACCCACCACTACCACTCTATCTAACACTACCACTTTATCTAACACTACCACTTTATCCAACACTACCACTTTATCCAACACTACCACTTTATCCACTACTACCACTTTATCCACCCACTATCACTGTATCTAACACTACCACTTTATCGAACACTACCACTTTATCAACTAATACCACTTTATCCACCACTAGCACTTTATCTACCACTACCACTTTATCAACCACTACCACTGTATCCACCACTACCACTTTATCTACTACTACCACTTTATCCACTACTACCGC
>JAGKTK010012042.1:0-28370 GCA_018397895.1 Paralithodes camtschaticus | reverse complement strand
CACCGGTACAGAAGGGGTTAATAGAGCTACAAGACAATTAAGAAGACGACACCGGTACAGAAGGGGTTAATTTTAAGACCGACATGTCTGCTACCGGTGCTACCACATGTCTATACATTATAATGTTAACACATCAAATGCTAACTTCTATAAATATAACATTAAGTGAACAATCACGCTAATATTCATACCATTTGGGAAGAGTCAGAAAGGGAATCAGTGTGAACATTGACAGCTCATTTATTCTAGCCCTTATTGAGTTACGATGGCTCAGTTCTGACAGATAAGGTTAGTACACTGTCAATAACAATAGTTTAGTATAAAAACATATACAGATGCATAGGTCTTAATATTGACAAAGAAATGGGCTGAAAGATCTTATACTCGCCAAACTAATGGGCCAACCATCTTAGAATCTGAAAGCAAATTGGGCTTAACATGAGGAAGAAGGGGGACCATAAAATACAATCGTCACCTATGTGGAGTTCGCCACTCTTGCTAGTGGCACCGAAGAGCGCACCGCCCTTCGTTGTTGTTTGAGAATTGGTGCAGCAGACTATTCGAAGAGGTGGAGCGCACCCTTGTGAAGATGAGCTCGTCTGGCACATTTTGTAGTTCGTCATCGAGAGCTCTCTTGAAGCTGTCTAACGAGACACCTCTCATGTCTCTCACTCGCCGCGGGAGTTTGTTGAAGAGACGTGCTCCTCTATGTGATAACCAGCCCTCTCACAGAGAGCCCATAGCCCCCCGATTTATCATCTTGGGGATCTCGCATTCCCACCCTCTCCTATCATTGAATTTCATTGCTATTGGTGTATGTAGATTTGGTACAAAACCTTCTGCGATTTTCCACGTATATATTATTAAGTATCGTTCCCTTCTACGTTCCAACGAATATAGTTTGAGTGATTTTAAGCGATCCCAATAGTGTAACTGTTTTACTGAGTTTATATGTGAGGTGAAGTTCCTTTGTACACTTTCTAAGTCATTAATTTCACCTAATGTGTATGGGGATGTTAATACGTTACAGTATTCTAGCCGTGGTAGCACCAGGGATTTGAAGAGTGTTATCATAGGCAATTCACCGCGAGTTCTAAATGTTCGTAGAATCCAACCTGTTAGCCGTTTCGCAGATGCAACTTTGACCTGGTTATGTTTTTTTAATCCCATATTTTCAGATATTATCACCCCATTGTCTTTCACATTGTCTTTACGTTCTATTATGCGATTGGATTCTGTTATGTAACTTGTGCTCTCTTTAACGAAATCCTTATCTCCGTATCGTATTAATTGAAATTTGTCTTCATTAAATTTCATGTTATTTTCCCTGGTCCACTGGAACACCTTATTTATGTCCTCTTGCAGCCGGCCCGTGTCTTTCTGTGTCTTTACTATCATACTCAGTTTCGTGTCATCTGCAAAGGAGGATACTGTACTGTGTCTTGTGTTGGCATCTATGTCACTGATTAGAATGAGGAAAAGAAGTGGCGCTAGTACTGTTCCTTGGGGAACTGAGCTTTTGACGTCTGAAGGCTCAGATGTTACTTGGCTTACTGCTACTGATTGTTTTCGGTTCACGAGGAAGTTGTATATCCACCTTCCGATTTTACCTGTTATCCCTTTTGCTTTAAGTTTGTGTGCAATAATACCATGATCACATTTATCAAATGCCTTAGCAAAATCGGTGTAGATGACGTCCACGTTTTTCTTTTCTTCTAGGGATTTAAGAATTCTGTCGTAGTGTTCCAATAGTTGCGAGAGACATGATCTTCCTGCTCTGAACCCATGTTGACCAGTGTTGTGTAGTTCATTTTTGTCCATAAATGTTGAGATTTTGCCTCGCCGGACTCGCTCGAAAATGTTAATGATGTGGGAAGTCAGAGCTACTGGGCGATAGTTTTTTGGTAGTGCTTTACTCCCTCCTTTATGCAAAGGGTCAATTATTGCGTTTTTCAAACTATCCGGTATTTCTCCAGTGTCTAGACTCCTTCTCCACATTATAGCCAGGGGTTTTGAGAGGTTTTCCTTATATTTCTTTATTAGGATTGAACTCCATGAGTCCGGGCCTGGTGCCCAGTGTGATGGCATGTTGGCGATGGTTTCTGCTATATCTTTTGGTCCGAAATTAATGTCCAGACTCTGGGGGGTTTCCGTGGGGGGATTATTTATGAAAAATTAATTTTGGTCTCTGATTGCTTTTGTTTCGTCAGGCTTACTGAAGGCTTTTTCATACTGTAGACGTAATAGTTCACTCATTTCCTTTTTGTCCCCTGTGAATGACCCATCATCTTTACTTAGTGGGCCGATGTTTGATGTGGTTTTAGTTTTATGTTTAGCGTATGAAAAGAAGTACTTGGAGTTTTCCTTTATGCTTGCAATAGCTTTGCTCTCCTCTTCTATTTGTTGTAGCTCATAGGAGATTCTTAGTCGTTGTTCAATTTCCACAATTTCTCTATCTATTTGGATCTTTTGTCTTTCCTGTAGACTTTGTTGTGTGCGTCTTTGTGTTAGTAATTTTCTTCTTCTGTACAGCTTCCTTCTTTCCCGTTCTTGTTTGCTTCTTCGTCTTGTTTGTCTTTCTGGTATGTGTGGCTACAGATTGGGTCATGGTTTCCGTTAATAGGACTAGGCATTCTGATGGTGTCCGGTTGTAGTCTTCCCAGTCTATTTCCTCCATTTCTTGGTTTACCTCTTCCCACCTAATATTTTTACTATTGAAGTTAAATTTGCTGAATGGACCAGTTCTTGGTCTAGTTTCTGAGGTGTTCTGTACACATGCTAGGGTTGTTTTGATCTCAATTAATTTATGATCTGAGTATGTTGTGTCCGATATGTTAACACTGTGTACTAGGTTGTCATTATTAGTGAAGACAAGGTCTAAGATATTGTTTTCACGTGTGGGTTCGGTAATATTACTAGTTAAGACTAAAAAAGTCGCAAAGATTAAATAGTTCTCTTGCATTTGCTTCTCTGGCGTTTATCGACACTACTTGGTCTTCTAGTTGCCTCCACTTGATGTTTGGAAGGTTAAAATCTCCTACCCACATAATATTTGGTGTCGGGTTTCCCAGGGCTTCCACTTCTGATTTTATCATGTTGAGCTGGGTTTTGAATTCTTCTAAGGAAGAGTCAGGAGGTCTGTATGTAACAATAACTGCTAGGTTTAGGGATTCTATTTTAACTCCAAGTATTTCTACTACTTCGTTACTGTTATTTAGAAATTCAGTAGATATCAGCGAGTCATGAATGTATAAGGCTACACCTCCACGAGTTCTATGCGTTCTGTCTGCCCTATGTAGGTTATAACCAGGAATCCATACTTCACTATCTGCCTGATCCTTAATGTGGGTTTCTGTGAGAGCGGCAAATATAGCATTTCCTTCTTCTAGCAGGCCCCTAATAAATGGTAATTTGTTTGTGGTTCTATTTTTAAGACCTTGGATGTTTGCAAACAAGACGGGGGAGGGGCTACTATGTGTACCTAGTAGTCCTCGGGGGATATTTGGTGTTGTTCGTAGAGCACATCCTTGTGCCACGCTCGGGAGGACAGGAGGTACTCTAGCTGGGCTATTTGTTCTTCCAATTCTCGCACTTTGTTCATCTTGTTCTGACAGTTCCCATAGTGTCTTCTTCCTCTGTCCCTCGCAAAACTGGAGAGTTTTTTTGGTTAGCATTTGTGTTGTTTCTGGCTATCCTCCAAGTCCCCCTAATATGGAAATCTGAGCATTTGTTATCATAGCATTTCTTACTCTCTAGTGATGACTGGCAGAGGGGTTGGTGGTGGTATTTGTAGTTTTCACCAAATCTGCATTTGCCATCTCAGATCATATTGTTGCAAATTTTGGGGTGCTCAAATCTGCATTTTACTCCATTAAGTTCACCTTTTGGTCCAAAGTGGCACACTCTTTTCAGGTGATATCTGCATACAGGTGAAGCTGTATTGGTTGTGGTTGGGGTACCCTGTACTGCCGTGGTTGTGGTAGATGGCAGTTGGTTTTGATTTTGAGGGCTATCCCCTTTATTCCTCTTACGATGTTGTTGCTCGGGGGAGTTGGGTACAAAATAAAGGCCTGTCTGGGTGGTGGTTTGTCCGAAACAAAAGTATCACATGAAGCCAAAGATAAACATAATGATGTATAAAGCCTTATGACTCTATGGGATTCAATTAAGTGAGAAACACCTTTGATGTTATATTAATCAGGGATAAAGGGAAGTATAAATAATTGCTTTCCCTTAATTAGAACAATGCTAACTACTACACAAAGGGATGTATTTATAAATGTATTCGAAAGGTGTTGTCTATAGTATTTAGATAAATTGTTAAAATAATGAGTGATGTCTGTATGTATGTATATACTCAGGCACATACCCCATAGCCTGAGGGTGGCCGGCTCGAGACAGAGTCCAAAGAGAAACAACGAAACACAAGAATAACAACAAAAACAAAATATAACTCACACACATCTAGGTCGCCCAGGAGAAGAAACTAGAGACCAAGGAACATTAAGAGCCTCCAGCAACCCCAAGATCCCAGACCTCCCGGATAAATTCCGGTCACAGCAGGCATACATGCAACAGAAACCCACCACAATGACCATTCACATTATTTCCAGACATGACCCTTCATATATACACCGGCTTCCCGGGCAAGGGGCCTTACAGACTATTATCTAGTTCTAGTCCAACTGGCGCCCAACCCTCTCTCCCTACTACCACACTGCCACTCACCTATTCACAGTCATTCTTCATTCATTCCTAATCATTACCACTTCTCTTGCTTGTTCTTCATTCATATATATATCTTACAACGCTTTTATTACACCATCTATCCATATCCTCCGAGGTCTTCCTCTTAATCTATTTCTCCTTGTTTCTGATTCGTATATTCTCTTTGTAAGCCTTCCATCTCTCATTCTATCAACATGTCCATACCAGCATAGCACCCTTCCACTCTGGCCGATAAAGGTTCCTGTTGTCCTAGTCTTCTACGTACCTGTTCATTCTTCAATCTGTCTGTATGCGTTACTCCACACATACTCTTCAAGCAGCTCATCTCCATCATATCAAACCTTCTTTTCTCTTATACATTCAGATCCTGTGTCTCAGCCGAATACATCACTTTCGGTACACCTCTTCCCTGATACATTGCACTTTTAGCTTTCATTCCGAGATTTCTCACTTTCCACATACTTCCCATTGCTCCGAAAACTTTTCTTCCCTTACCCCCTCGCGTCCCTGCTTAGCACTCCTCCCAGATAGTGAAAACACTCTACTTGTTCCAGCCTTTCCTCATCCAGTCGTAAATTTAGATTTATCCTACCAGCATCTCTATTACACACCATCACTTTACTTTTATTGACATTCACTCTCAGCTTCCTCCTCCCACATACCATACCAAACTCTTCTACTAGTTGCTGCAGCTTCTCAGAATCCGCCACCAACGCTGTGTCATCAGCAAACAGCAACTGATTCAAATCCTAATCACCACCATTCTATCCTACTAAACCCAATCCTCTACGCATAGATCTAATTGTTACCTCCCTCGCCACACCATTTTTATATACATTAAACAACCACGGAGACAATACACAACCCTATCACAGACATACATTTACCTCAAACCATTCACTCAACTCATTGCCTACTTTAACACATGCTCTGCTCTCCTCATAAAAGCTCTTGACTTAAGTGCTAATTTATGAAAATTAACTTTATATCCCCATCCTTGTTTTCATTTGATATTACTTATTTCGTTTATTTGGTCCTTGGGAGTCATTATGTTAAGGGCTAACCCCGTATATTTAAACATGTTGGATGGGTGCTACCAATATTCAATAAAAAAAAAATTAAAATTAAAATATTCAATGTCAGAAAGATCACTATTTGTTTCTACTTATGTTGTTAACCCTTAAAGATTGGGGCCCGACTTAAGTCCGTATCGAAAAATTTGGACTATGTGGCGGGGTCCGCCTTAAGTCCGAGTGCAAATTTGGCGCAATATTGGCTCTGAGAGAGAGACGAGTGACTGGAGGAGCATGGGTTACCTCATGACCGCTCGCCATGGCCGCCGTGGACCTACTGAAATTTACTCCACTTACATCCACCCTCACTCCCTCGCTACAAACGTAATTATATAAAGAAATTACCGTATTTTAGCGATTTTGCCCTTCGGTTGCATGATCGTTGCAAGACAACCAGTGATCGTAGAAGGATGGTTCTGGTGTCATTGGAAAGCTCAATTTACGTTCTTTCAGGGATACATACTTGTATTACGCTCTGCATCTTGTTTATGCATGAAAAAGAGCACGGAAACAACCCCATTTATGGTAAAAGACCCCCGCTGTGCGGCACGGTCAAATATACCGCCTAGCCCGCTCGTAAGGTGTTAATGAAGGTCTAGGGAAGCACTTTGGCGAGGTTAAATAATATGGGTACAACACCAGTATCATTAAACATTTGGGAAGGGTGCTATCAACACCGTATAAAACCAAACGCAGATTGTATAGTTTTTATTTTTATTTATTTTTATTTTTTCTATGTGAGTGAGGGAGACATAAGGCAGAACTGCCTGTATCGAGTGCCTCCTCCAGAGTTGAAAGAGTGACAGGGCCAAAATCAAGGGACGTTCAAGCCAAAATGCCTGGACACATAGAGTTTGAAGCAATTTAAGTTATAGGAAGAGGGAAAGACTGATTCTGGGAGAGAGAGTTCCAGAGCTCAGCAGTTGAATAGAAGACGGTCTGAGAATACTGTTTCTCTCTTGGGTTGGAGAGTTGCACATAGTAGGAGTGGGATTGTGTTGCAAGACGGGTACTACGTACCCTACGTAGAGGAGGTGGTATACACTGGGAAAGCTCTGAGGCTTGAGCATATTTCTTTAACTGTCTTGATAGCGCAATGCATAAGTGCGCAGAATTTCGATGTGAGTATCCTAGGTTCGAGTCTCTGGAGTGCCACATGTATTTGTTGATTTCATTAATTGAGTTTAAATGTGAATTAGGTTGGTGGAAAAAGCATAATAATTATAATAGCGATAGAATAGCGAGAGAGATGCAACATTGCGGCGAAGAGAGAGAGATTGCAGAGAGTTGGTGAGTGGACGGGAGTTAATGACACAAAAGGCTTTCCTTTCTACTTTGTCTTGGAGTGCGGTGTGAGAGGATTCTCCCTACACATGTGAGCAATACTCAATACAAGACGCACTGTGCCCCTGTACAAGAAGCTATGCAGGGGTAAAGAACCCCTTGAGGCGGTTGAGCACACCCAGCTTCTGTGAGGCTGCCTATTGAGAGAAGATGAAGGACTGATTTTTGTATTGTTCAATTGTAAGGGATAGTCCTCTGGGAGTTCTGAACGGGTAGTAAGATGAAGAAATTGGGTTTTGAGAGCATTAAAGTCAACAAGGTTTTCTGTGCCCCAATTGGAAATAGTAGTTAGATCAGAAGACAATTGTTGCATGGCTTCATTACGTTTGTTTTTAAGGGATTGCTGGCTGGAGCGTTCAGGAAAACTAATTGAGTAATGTAAGGTAGAGTCGTCTGCGTATGAATGGATGGGACTGGAGGTACAGTTGAAAAGATCATTTATGGGAATTAGAAAGAGAATGGGAGATAGGACAGAGTCTGAGGAACACCGGAGTTGATAGGATGAGGAAGTAAGCAAGGGCTGTCCACAACCACAGCTATGGAGTGGCCGGAAAGGAAATTAGAGACAAAGGCACAGATGGAGGGATAAAAACCGAAGGAGGGTAGTTTAGAAATTAAAGATTTGTGCCAGACTGTATCGAAGGCCTTCGATATGTCTAGTGCAATAGAAAAGGTCTTATCGAAGTCCCGAAAGGAGGATGAACAAAAGTTGGTAAGATATGAAAGATCACCAGTAGAGCAACTTTTAAGGAAGCCATACTGGCGATCTGAGAGTAGATTATGAGAAGAGAAATGATTAAGAAATTTGGAAGCAAGAAAAGTTTAAAAAACTTAAAGAGATACAAGAGATGAGAGCAATTGGACGATAGTTGGAGGGTTATGAGCGGTCACCATTCTTTGGGACAGGCTGAATGAGAGCAAACTTCCAGCAAGAAGGGAAGATTTTAGAGGAGAGACAGAGACAAAAGAGTTTGCCTAGGCAGGGAGTCGGCACAGAAGCACAGTTTTTGAGTACAACAGGAGGAACACCATCCAGGCTGTATGCCTTCTTAGTATTAAGCCCAGAGAGGGTAGAAAGTACATCTTTAGAAGAGATTAGGATATTTGGCATAAGTAGGAGAGAGAGGGGTGGAGTGGGAGGAATAGCACTGGAATCATCCAAGGTGGAGTTTCTAGCAAAAGTTTGAGCGAACAGTTCAGCTTTGTCAGAGGAAGAAGTGATGGTTGTGCCATCAGAGTGGAAAAGGGAAGGGAAAGACGAGGAAGACAAATTGTTGGAGAGGTCTTTGGTTAGATGCCAGAAAGCTTGGGAAGAGCTAGAGTTGGATAGTTCAGTGCATTTATTATTGATGAAAGAGTGTTTCGCAAGTCGAAGAACAGATTTGGCTTGATTACAGGCAGAAACAGGAAGAATGAGATTCTTGAGTTTTAAGGCGTCAGTACCATTTGAATGCTTCCTCCTTGTTGTGGATAGCAGTAGAACAAGCGTGAGTAAACCAAGATTTGTTTGCATTAGACTGGGAGAAAGAAAATGGAATTTATGCTTCCATGCCCAAGAGGATTACCTCGGTAATGCGTTCAGTACTCTCAGAGGGTCCCCGGCTACTGAAGCAAAAGTCTTCCAAGGGAAATCAAAGAAGTACTGCCGAAGAGCCTCCCAGGCGGCAGAACTGGTTGAGAGGATCGGGTGGCCGTACTGGAGAGATAGGACAGGTGACCGATATTATTTTATGGTCGGAGGAGCCCATAGGAGAGAAAAGATTTACAGTATAAGCGGAAGGGTTAGAGGTTAGAAATAAGTCAAGAATGTTGGGCCGATCTCCGAAGCGATCCGGGATACGAGTGGGTTGCTGGACTAACTGCTCTAGGTCGCTTAAGATAGAAAATATGTAAGCTTGTTCACCAGGTTGGTCAGTGGAAACAGAGGAGAGCCATTGGTGGTGGTGAACATTGAAATCTAAGATGGAGATTTCTGCGAAAGGAAAGGAGAGATGGATAGAATGTGTTCCACTTTAGAAGTTAGGTAGTCAACATTTTGTTGATAGTCAGTAGAATTACGGGAGAGATAGACAGTGCAGAAATGTATAGCTTGAGAGTGACAAGAAAGCTTTAGCCAGAGAGTTGAGAATTCAGACGAGTCTAAGTTGGGAAGACGAGAGAAAGCAAGATTGTTGCGTACATAGACGCAACATCCACCTTTGGCTCGAAACTGAGGATAGAGATAGTACGAGGATACAGAGAAGGGTTTGCTGTCAGTAGTCCCAGACAACATATTAATTTGTGATAAAGGACTAAATACCATTCAATTTTGCAATAATTACTATTTGTTTCTGCTCATTTCATCAATGAAGGTCTAGGGAACTCAACGTTTTCCCGATTTCGCTCGGAAGATGTCTGTGTTTGCTGAATTGAGTGTGTTTTGTCGCCTCCGGAACCTCTGACGAACTGCCCCCTCGACGACATTAAACACTAAGATCAAAGTTATTCAAAGAGCCAAAGTAAACAAAGAGAACCTGCCAGATTTTCTCTACCAACTGTGGTGGCTCTCGCACCACAAGATAGTCTTTTCTTTGTCGGCTCTGGATACTTTGACGCACTACTCCCCCTAAACGGCTTCCTCCATGATATAAAACACAATGACCAAAGTTGTTCACAGGAACAAAATACACAAAGTGAGCCTGCCAGATTTCCACGACCGTCTGTGGTGGCTTTTGCACCGTGAGATTCTCTAAAACAGGATGTAGTTTAATCGGGACTTACCGGATTCATCTACCATTATATTAATAATATGGCAGTAAGAATATGTCCAAAAATGCTATCGACGAAAATTGAACTTCGAGATCATTATGAAGCAGGGGAAAACTGAAAGGAGATTACATTGGATTATATAGTATTGCAGCACACGACTGTAGTGGAAAGTTCCCTACATGATATGTTAGCCACTCTGTTAGTTTATGTATGGAAAACATCTTAATGATTGATTTACATTATTAATATGTTATAAAATTATAGGTTTGAGTTCCAGAGGGAAAAAGGTAAACCTAATATTTAGTAGTGGCCCTGAAATCATTAATGATATGCCTATTATATAATAGCTCTCTTTCTAACACCCGCGGTCAGCCTGTTTGAAACACCCGCCACAGGGGAATGAGTGCCGACATCATAAGTGCAACGTTCATTCTCTTATGGAGTCTTCTTTATGATTGGGTACTCACTACGAAAAAACTTCGTAAAAAAAAAAAAATTGATAACTTAAGAATTGTTATAATAAAGCTTTCCAACTTCGTGGATGTCTTTCTGTGGATTCTCTCCGAGACGCTAAAACTCGTAGCGTCATCCCGCCTTCAATGATATATCAAGATTAAACTTAAGACATCAACGAATGGAATGGGAAGGGGATGGAAGGGAGGGCATACATCGTCAATGATTTCGGGGCCACTACTAAATATTAGCTTTTCCTTTTTCCCTCCGGGACTCAAACCTATAATTTATTAGTGGCCCCTCCATCATTGACGATATGCCTGATATCTCAAGACTGGAGGGGGACATTCGTGACAATATCTAAACCACTAACAAATTACCATAGGTAGATAAAAACAACCATATAACAATCTTAAAGTTATTGTATATAAACAAAGATTTGGTAAACAATGAAACAAAAAAGCAGATTGCGTGCTTCAAAGAAGTCTGCTTATAAGTAACATTGCAGGTACATCAGTAAATGAATATCACATTGAGATTCAATAAAAATATTGTTACGAGAATGCCGTATTCTTGTCCAAAAACAAAAGAAGTCTTTGACCCTTCCTAGGCGTCAAAGTTCTATAGGAATAGAATAGAATAGAATAGAATTATTTTTATTTAGCCAAAACAAATATTTATACATTGTAAATAAAGTACATATTTCATAGTGTTAAAAGGCTGAGCCTTATGAGAGTAAGCTCTCTTACAAAAGGCACATACATGTTTTTGCTTCGAGTTGAATTTCACACAAAAATTGCACTCATATTTTGGCTAATACGGTATATACACATACTGTACATGTATATACCCATACACACACCCACATATACATACACTGCATTTACATTCAGAGATACACAAGCATGTACAAATAAATACACAATTTTGCACACTCATCCACATACCGTGACGTACACACACACACGAAGCCTGTACATAGATTCAAACACAATGATACACTTACATAAATATGCACTTATACACATATAGCAGTTATTAATATTACTCTTCATTCATATTCACATATAAATTTGCCCACAAATTCACACACATAACATATATTTACACGTGTATACATACCGAATATTTACTACCATGCTTACACACAATTCAAAGACATAAGCATTTGCTTATCTGTTCACTTAAGCATGTTTACATAATCACACACCGGTACATTTACATGCACGTTTTCGCATGTACTGTAGAATATCAAGAGATTCATACACATACAAAAGTATCTATGCATCCATAAATATATAAATTCAATACCTAAATAATACACTGTCACCATGTCATGAACAATTACATAAACACCCATATGCAATCGTTAGTTTGTCGTTACCAACAAGTTGCTACTACGTATTTTACATTGATTGTGCTTTGTTTTTTCAGTTATTATTTGTATTGATCCAAGAGATGTTTTTTTAGTGATCTCTTAAATCCTATTATGTTATTTGTGTCTCTTATTTCGTGAGGCAACCTATTCCAGATCTTCACACCATGATATTTGATTGAATTTTGGGATTGGATTGATGCCATGAATGGGATTTTTAGTGGTGAACCGTTTGTTAGGTTATACCGGTTGTTTACTCTATTTTGAAATAGATTATTATGTATTATGTTTTTTTACAGATTTATAAACGAAAATTGCACAACAATTAATGTTTATATCGTCAAGCTTCAAGATTTTCATGTTAAGAAATAAGTAATTTGTGTGATCGAATTTTGCTTTGTAGGCCATTGTTCGAATGATTCTCTTCTGGGCCGTAACAAGTGGTCGAATTCTTGTTTTAGATACAGTGCCCCATACGGTATGACAATAGAATAAGTTGGAGTATACTAAAGAGTAGTACACGAGCTGTAGTGCTTTGTTATTGAAAGAATCTCGTATAAGGTAAAGAATGCCGCATTGTTTATTTATTTTACCTACCAAAGTTTGTATGTGTGTGGTCCAAGATAGCTTCATGTCAACAATGATTCCAAGGAATTTAGTTTGATCTACTTTTCTTAATTCTGTGGTGCCAATTCTAACCGGTTGTATATTTGGAAGTAATAACTTGTTTATGTGAAGATACATACTGTATATATTGTTTTGCCAACGTATAGGGTAAGTCTATTGCGTTTAATCCAATTGTTTATTTTAATCAGCTCATTATTTGTTATGTCTATCAGGGTCTGAAGATCGTGGTGACTGGAGTACAAGGTGCTGTCATCAGCGAATAAAATATACTTGAGCTGCTCACTGCTCTTTACAATGTCATTTATATATAGTATAAATAGTAATGGTCCCAGTATGGATCCTTGAGGAACTCCACATGTAATATATTGCATCGACGAATTATGGTTTTTGAATTGAACATATTGGTTTCGATAACTAAGGTATGTCTTAAACCACAATAGTGCAGTCCCCCTTATACCGTAGTACTCCAGTTTGTCTAATAAAATATTATGATTTACTGTATCAAACGCTTTGGCTAGATCTAAGAATATGGCGATCGTATATTTTTGTTTATCAAATGCATCTAGAACATCACTGGTACAAGAGAGCAGAGCAGACTCTGTAGATTTCCCCTTCCTGAATCCATACTGGGAATCTGTTAACATGTTCATTTCTAAACAACATTTTGAAATTATATTGTGCATAAGCTTTTCCAGAATTTTGCTTATTGCAGGTAGGACTGATATTGGTCGGTAATTGCCGATTGTTCTCCTGTCTCCCGTTTTAAATATAGGGGTTACTTTAGCAATTTTTAGTTGGTCGGGGAATATACCACTTGCAAATGATGAATTGCATAGGTGTAAAAGGACTGGGGATAAAATGTATTTAATATCTTTTATTATACTGATGGGGATTTCGTCGTTGCCTGGTGAAGTATCACGTAATTGATCGAACAACTCCATTAATTTAGCCTCTATAAGACGTGACATAGTGAACGCTGGTATTTGTCGGTTTGTAAGGAAGGATTTATAACTGACATTACAATCAGTAATATTTTCAGAAAAATTTCTGCCAATATTTATGAAAAAGTAATTAAAGTGGTTTGCTATGTGGTTAGGGTCATTAATTTCTGTGTCATTAATAGTAAAAGTGTTGCTTGGTACATCTTTCTTACTTCGATTTAGAACTTTATTTATCACATCCCATGTCTTTTTGCAGTTTCCAGAGCTGTCCTTCAATCTTCCTTTAAAGTAATCCGCTCTCGCTTTTCTAATTTTTTGAGTTACTTGATTACGAATTTCTCGAAACTGGTTACCATAAGTTATAGTTTTTTTTAGCAAATTGTCGTTGAAGTTTATTTTTTTCTTTGATCAAATTTTGAATTTCCAGTGCGATATATGGGTTTTCAAGGTATTTTGTTTTTACTCTTCTATTAATAATGGGGAAATGTTTGTTAAAGGAAGCAATAAGAATGTGTTGGAAATTACAATATATGACATTAGGGTTATCAGATGACAAAACCAGGTCCCATACATCTTCCATACAATGTTTAAAGGATTCTCGATTTGCTTCGCTAAAGTTTCTGTATCTCAAAACTGCTGTATTTTAATTTTTAGATTGGACATTATAATCAAACACACTAAATACAGGAAAATAATCAGAAATTTTGCAGTGGATAATACCATTATATGTATTATTAGGTAAGTTATTAGACCAGATATGATCTATAACAGTAGCTGTGGTTATAGAATTAAAAAAAACAGTCTTGAATTACAAAGGGAAATTGAATCAGCAACTGGAGTTTTTAATTCCGATTTCAACAAATCCAAGTTAAAGTCTCCTGCGATATAACATATTTTCTTCTCGTTACTTAAAATAGACACAATATTAGCAAACTCTCTTAAAACAAACTTAATAGGCCTATCTATGTGTGGCCTTCTGTATATTATACCAATAATTAAATTATCGCTCTGTTGACTACAAATCTCAATGAAAATTGATTCAATATAGTCACGCTGTAATGTTTAGTCATTTGCAGACTCATTTAATCTCACTCAACTAGTCAACCAACCCACCCGTGTACCAGATAATCCTAATCATAATTCCCACCTACTGGACTTATTTTTAACAACCAATTCAGAAAATTATGATGTTACAGTGAGGTCCCCGCTTGGATCTTCTGATCACTGTCTGATACAGGCCACCTGTCTATCACCTACCACACCTTCCTACTCTAAACCTGTCTTGGTGATTAAATGGCATTACGATAGGGCAGACTGGGAGGGTCTTCAAGGTTTCTTTATTGATATTCCCTGGACCTCTTTCTGTTCTAATGATGCACACACCACCTTGAGCCACATACAAGATTTTGTAAAAATTAGAATGGAAACTTTTATTCCTCATCAAAAGTACAGTAAAAGATCTAATTCACCTAAATGGTTTGACCATAATTGTGCTAGAGTAACTGAACAAAAAGCAATAGCCTACAATGCATACACAAGATCAAAAACACATGAAGCCTTTAATTACTTTAGAAACATCAGAAATCATGCCAAAACTGTATTAAACCTAACTAAATCAAACTTTCTCCATAAGCAGGCAAATAAACTTCTAAATAATCCAAATGATAACAAAATATTTTGGTCTACTCTTAACTCATTCAAATCCAACTTCACTACTGCTTCATCCATTCCACCATTAAAATCTCCGACTGGCAATCTTGTAAGTGACCCACGAGGTAAAGCTAACCTTCTTGCGGATATTTTCTCCACCAACTCAACCTTAGATGAAATAAATCAAGATGTCCCTGTACTTAATTTTAATTCGCCTGAAATTCCCTCACTTAAGATCCACACCAGACATGTCAAAACTATTTTGCAGAATCTCTCAGTAGATAAGGCTCCTGGTCCAGATGAAATTCCTCCAATAGTACTTAAGAATTGCTCCTTGGTGCTCGCTCCTGTATTGGCAAAATTTTTCCGTCTGTGTACTCATACCTCATGCTTCCCAGTACCCTGGAAAGAAGCAAACATCCATCCAGTTCCTAAAAAAGGTGCCTCTTCAGATCCATCAAACTACAGACCAATAGCTATAACTTCCACTCTTGGTAAAGTCTTTGAAATTATATTAAATAATCACATAATTAAGCATCTTGAGAATAATAAATTAATCAGTGATAGGCAATATGGTTTTAGACGATGTCGATCAACTGCAGACATGCTTTGCCTTCTTACGCATCAAATCAACCAAGCTACAGACCAACATGGTGAAACACATACAATAGCACTGGATATATCAAAGGCATTTGATAGAGTCTGGCATCAATCCTTATTGTCGAAGATGTCACACTACGGCCTTGCATCATTAGTTCCACTAATTTCTTCTTATCTTCATAACAGAAAAATATGTGTAATGGTAGATGGCCTTTATTCTCAATTTCACTCAATAAATGCTGGTGTTCCCCAGGGATCACTTTTGGCCCCAACTCTGTTCCTCATTCATATCAATGATCTCATATCTACCACTCATAATCCAATACATTCCTACGCAGATGACTCAACACTCCACAGTTCCTTCACATTTACCAATTCTTTCACCCAACCCGATCTTATAAATTCAAAAATAAACACTGCAATTTCTCTGAACCAGGACCTTTCTAGAATTAATGGATGGGGACAAAAGAATCTAGTTTCCTTTAATGCACAGAAAACCAAATACATTCAATTTTCTAACCGACAGAATCTCACTGACTCCCATATATTTTTTAATGATGTAAATATTCCCACTTCCCCTAGTATTGACATTCTCGGTGTAACATTAACTACTAACTTGAGCTGGACACATTATGTTAGAAGCATTGCTAAGAATGCCTCTAAAAAACTGGGACTCCTGTACAGAGTTCGAGAATTCTTCACTGACGAGCAGTTGGCCGTGATATATAAAAGTCATGTGCGTTCTCAGATGGATTACTGTTCACCTCTGTGGGGTGGAAGTGGAGTGGTTGCATTGAGGCAGTTGGACAAAATTCAAAATAAAGCTATTAGATTAATCAATAACCCTGCAATCACACAGGACCTTCCTACATTATCCATACGAAGAAACGTTGCATCCCTTGCATTATTCTACAGATATTTTCACAGCAATTGTTCCGAGGAACTTTCTTCAATTGTGCCGCCTCTCCACATCTTTCCCCGTAGAACTAGGGCAGCTGAGAGCGCCCATGAATTTACACTTTCTCCTCCACAATGCAGAACTTCTGCTTATCAAAATTCATTTATCCCTAGAACTACTACTCTTTGGAATTCACTTCCCTCGAGTTGCTTTCCACAAACTTACAATCTACAAAAGTTTAAATCCAGTTGTTTTAAACATTTTATGAATGGAGGATTCCTTTAGGCACATGGACCTTTTTGTTTTATCTGTGTTTTTCCTTCCTCCGTTCATTGTCTCTTTAAAAAAAAAAAAAAAAAAATCTCTTTTAACACTCACATAATTAGTCTTTAAGTATTAAGCAACGCCACTACTAGTACGAGTAAAGCTATTATAGTATGATATATAATTTGAAATGTTAAACAAGTGTTCAATATTAGACGTTAGTTTAGTCTCACGCAGGCCAATCACGTAAAAAAAGTGGCCAAATGGTGTTAAGCATTGGTCAACCAATTCCTCAAAATTCAATGGAGCACTGCAGACATTATGGAAAAAGATGGAGAAGGAATTTTCGGTTATTATATTAATATGATTTTCTTCCAAATCGTGGAACATGTACTTACAAGAAGGATTACTATAACCCATTGTATTTAACAAAAACATGTCAGGGTCATTATCTCTAGTATGTATATCTTGTTCAATGTTTAAGGTAGAAAATGGAAATTCAATGTTGGTCATGGCAATAAATGTTTATGCATATATCGCATCACAGAGAATACTTCACTCTAACTAGGCTTGTAGAAAGCTGTGGGCTTCCTGCCCCTCTGCTCCTTCTTCTTGGTTGGTACATTAGGGGGTTGCTGGGGCGGGGGCTGCATGACAGAAGATCCGGATGCAGTCCCAAGCTCCAGACTTTCCCTCTGTTGTGTTGCTAATTCCTGGTCCACTCTTCCAACTGAGTCCCTGATGTTACCGAGTCCAGAGGTGGTTGCAGTGGTTCCTTCTACCGGATGTGATGTTGCAGATTGTTGATGGTCCAGCGGTGATGGCATACGGGGTGGAGAAGGCAGGGTGCGAGGTGGTGGGGTTGTAGGAGGAGGTGGTGTGCGGGGTGACATACTGGGTGGTTAGATCCGGGGGGAGACTACTGGTGATATGTTAGTGGGGGTTGGAGTAGTGCCTGTAGAACGGGGTGGGGTATGGGATGGTTGGTTGTGGGAGGGTGTGAGTGAAGGGTGTGTAGTACGAGCAGTTATAGTCGTTCTCAAACAAATAATTTGATTATTTTATTTGGTCCTTAAGATTAATTTGTACATACTGTATATTTTGTACAACTTATCTTCTATATCTCATAGTGTAACTATTAACCCGGCAACGGCGAGGGGGGGGTATTGAACTAGCTGCCCATGGGCGAGCATATTGGCTCCATTCAGGCCTATAATCGTCATTTTACGATAAATATCGTTATTACTTATTCATATGAGCCTATTTTACCTTCACTATGAAGATAGTAACCTGTAACAACAATAAAAAAAGTGAAAATATAATTTTTCTGGTCAAAATCGCGAATATAGATGGACCATCCCATTCAAGGATTATGGAGAATATTGAGGCAACCCCTCCCTCCACGTGGCCTCAAGCCACACTGAGCCTACTCATTCACACACTCGGTTGTATAACACACTCGCTAGGCACGTAAGCACATCCTCCACACATTTTGCTAATGTTAGCACAAAATTATACCAACGAATTAGGGAATAACAGGGAAAATAGGTGATAATTGAAGGGGGAGGGGAAAAGGGGGAAGGAGGGGATGTGGAGGAGTGATATGAGGTATAGGAAACAAAAAAAAAAAAAAATTTTTTAGTGCTACTGGGGCCGTTTAAATGTTTTTTTAAAGCCTCCCTCTTAAGAGCTTTGCCGCCCTCGCCCCGTAAAACTTCTTATGAGCTTTGCCGCCGTTCCTGGGTTAATGATATATATTCAAAAATAAACAAATTTGAACTGTATAACCAGTTTGGCTTATTAAGTATCACAGCTTGTATACTTATCACATTATCCGGCAGAGGGTCTGAGGGTCTTGGCTCTCCATTCCCCCCCCCCCTCCTTTTTCACACTTAAGCTTATTCTTAAATCTAGTAGCACAAAAGACCAATTAGACCTGCTGACGTAATGCCACACAGGTGAGTTTTGGTTTATCCAAGGCCACAGATAGATAGTACGTCAGGAAAGTATGATTGGATGACCACAATCGTGTATCAGCTATGTAATCTATGGAATAATTATGAAAGAATCTTAAAGAAACTGCCCACTTTCTGATGTCGTGGGCCCTTCCCACTACGCCGGGATTACTTTCTCGGATTACATCTACAAGCAAGGATGCTAATTTTCTTCTTGTGACGCGCTTACCTGCACTATTGACCCATAAAGCTCCCTGCTGTTGAGGTTGTGACATTCTCAAAAACTTTATCAGAGATTGCACTGGGCATAAAATATGGTGTGTGTTTCTGCGTTTGAGCCGGGACAGTAAACTCAGAGAATACATGATTGCTATATTCAATTTTAGCGACAAAAGTGGGGGATGGAGCAATTTGTACATTAATATTGCGCCTCCCAAACCTGAGGCAATTAGGTTCGTTGCTCATCGCCGCCAGCTCAGACACCCTGTTACCTGTGGCCAAAGCCATAAGGAACACAGCCTTCTTTAACAGTGAGTCGAAATCCGGCGCATGATTATACTTGCGCGAATGAAACAAAGACAATGCTTTGTCAAGTGACCAGGTAGGCATGAGCTGACGGGGTAGTGGGCGAAGCTTGAAACATGCCCTCATAACCCTTTCTCCTCTGCCTGCGGTATAGATAGCCCTGTTAAGTCATAAAAGGGAGTTCTGATAGCTGACAAATGCTTTTTCAGTGTAATTACAGAAAGGCGTTTTTGTTCAAATAAGTAGTCCAATTACTTGAAGACCAAAGCTACTGATGCGTCAGTTTGCGCCGTATCTACTATCCAGGTCGTAAAAGACTTCCAATGCGATTGGTATTGACGCCTGGTAGAAAGAGTATACTGATTGAGAAATTTATTAGTGACGCTCTTCCAATACAGGATTAATCATTTGGCATTCTGAATGTCCAAAAGGCAAAAGTCAGCGAGGTCTCTAGGTTGCCAATTGTCTCCAAGTGGAAGTACGAAATCGGGAGTGACACCGGGCTCTCGCACCACATTATCAACTGGTGATACCACACCTGAGCTGGCCATAGAGGCGCGACCATCGAGACTAAGCCCCGGTAACCTCGTAGTTTGTGAACTACCTGACACATGAGTGAAGAGTCTGGAGGCGGAACAGATAGATGGAATTCCACCTGTTCTAGTCCTCCATAAATGCGTCTGGACCCCCCACCGCAGATACTTCCCGGCGGGTTAGGTAGAAAGGAAGCCTGTGGTTTTCCTTGGACAGGAATTAATCCACTTGGGGACGGCATGGCTTTGCAATCATCTGGCTGAAGATGTTTTGCTTGATCGTCCATTCTACTTTGGTGCTCTGTCTTCTTGACAGGGCATCTGCCCAGACGTTCGCTACGCCTGGGAGGTATGATGCATGGAGATGAATGTTCAGCTCTTCCGCCAGAACAAAAATCTCCTCTGACAACTCTAGCAACTTCCGAAACCTCGTTGACCCTTGCTTTTGAATGCAGGCTACCGCATTCAAATTGTCCATTCGAAAAGCTACTGAATTCCCCACAAAGTGGAGCTGGAGCCTGAAGGAAAATTAAAGGGACCAATGATTCTTTCGCATTGATGTGAAAACTCTCGGATTGGGACCAAAGACCTTAACCCAGTCAAACCTAGGTTCGACTGATATCCCCAGCCTATTGTCCCTGAAGCATCTTTGTCTATCCATACCGTAGGTGGGGGGAGACGTCCACGTCATTATTGAGCGCAATGTTTCTCTCCTCGCCCAGACTAATAGTAAGTTGTGAATCAATGGTTGAATTCGCCATAACTTTCCCGCCGGCAACAGTGGGAAATGCTTGTTTCCTTCCAATATTTTTTGCTTTCAATATTTTTTGCTCTTTGCTTTCAACCGGCCCAACTTTACAGTTAATTGAATCCAGTTGAGAGAGCCAACCAGGGATTCCCATGTCCTTCTCGTGGTAGTCAGACTGTGGAGAAACAAAAACAATTTCTTTCGAAATCTGTTGCGATTGTCCACACTCTGACTGAGAGTAAGATATGCTGTGTCCCAGACCAGCCCTATCCACTGAATTACCCGTGTGGGAACAAGGTCCGACTTTGCCAAGTTGACCTTGAACCCTATTGATTGAACATGATTTATAATTTGAGTTACATGAATTTTGCATTGACTCTCTGACTCCGCCACCACTAGCCAGTCGTCTAAGTACCACAACACCTTAATTCCTTGATTCAATATTGGCATGAGGGTTTGCCGGGCTAATTTTGTGAATATTCTCGGTGCAAGGTTCAACCCAAATGGCATTCTCTGAAAGACATAAGTCTGATGCTCTATCCTCAAAGCGAGGAATTTTTGGAACCTTTTGTTTACCGGGACGTGCCAATAGGCTTCTGTCAGGTCTAACGAGCACATCCAATCTTGCGGCGGAAGTGTTAACCTGATGTGATTCACAGTGAGCATCCTGAACGATGTGTTGTGAATGTGTCGATTCAAACAAGATACTGTTGGTCTACGACTGGTCTCATTTGAATACTGTCCCTCCTTGGTACAAGAAAAAGTCTGGACGTGTAAACTGGAAGTTGGTTTGACCGGGACAGTGATATGCTTGGTGATCATTTCCTGGACTAGTAACTCCTCCTCTAAAGACACATGATTTATTTCTAGTGGTTGACGTAAACAAGGGCGCCGGAGCCACCGCCAGGTTATGCCCTTGCGTACCACTGTCTTTGCCCAAGTCCGCCGGGGCCAAGGCCGGTGACACACCCGATATGACCCAGTTACTTGACTGGGCTTGTCCGGCGTAACTACCCTCGGATCCAACTCGCCCACGACAGGCCCCGGGAGTGAGAGAGTTTGTGATATGACTAGTTTTTTAATGGTGGTGGGGTAGGGTTAGACGGCTGACTAGTTTTGGCAGATGTCGATCCCTGACCTGATCTCTGTTTTGGTTGATTCTTATGCCATTTACCTGATTGTTTTCCCTGCTGATACTTGGGCTGAGTGCTTCCCTGTGCTGGAGGGGACTTATGGCTCTGAATGCGCTTGGATCCACTATGTTGAGGTTTAGCACTGCTCTTGGGCTTGGAATAAGGTTTCTTAAAAAGATCTTTTATAGCCTGGGAAGCACCCTGCTTGACAGTTACCATATTGAACACTGTTTTCCAAGTGCTGGGGCAAAGTAAAGAGGGCATCAACACTGGTGAAAGTATTACCCGACGACCAATATCTTCCAGTCATTTTTTCACCAGATAGACCCGAAGGTCCTGATGTTCGCGGACAGCCTCCAACAAGGCTATCCTGACGTCGCCCAGAGACTGAATCGAGTTCTGTAGTAGAAGCCGACGGGATAGTTCCGTGGCCTTCCTAAAATCTGTGTCATTAATAGCATCTATCGTTCTATTGAAGGACTGGGCTATTTGGCGACTTAACAAGAACTGGGAGAAGAGCCTGATAGCTTTATGTCTCCATTTAAAATCTCGGTCTAGATATGCCGGAGGAGGAGTTGAAAAGGGCTCCTGCAGGTCCCATAAAGCTAATTTAGGGGCGGCAAGAAAATCAAAAATAGCAGGTGGAACTCCCCCAGCTTTGTTGATAGGCAAAGAGAACCAACTATGATTCTCTTGAGGTATTTGGTGGGAGGATTTTGACGTCATAGTCGCCGCAAACTGTTGCGCCTCAATTTCCCGGTCCCCCCAAGGGCCTGAACCTACCTGTCCCACGTGCAAGACTGGATTGCCGGACTGGTCGCTCACCGGAAGTGTATCCAGTTCCGGCGTGAGCGTGGCTAGGACTTTAATGTCATTCATGTCGTCAGCCTTGGATCAATCCGCAAATAGTCGGGCAGAGGAGGCAGGAGGAATAGCTGGAGTGGGGGAATACACGAAATACTCATAGGAATAAACATTAGGTATGGCTTTGACAGCTACATCCAAAATATGACCCTGTGTTTCTTTTGCCCTTAATCTTCTATTTTTATTCATCTCGATTACCCACTCACTCCGGACTAGGAGCTCCCCCGCGATTGTCATTTTTGCTATGGCTGGATTTTGGACCATTATAGTCACCCGTGAGCAATCGGGACCGCAAAGCAAAGGCATAGGGCCTTTCTTTAACGGAACCTTTTCTACAGGAGGGGGATTAATGTCCATAATAACGCGCACGTTAATGGTAGTTAACGCTGGACCTTGAATACTACTGGAAGAAGTAGTTGGTTGAGTTACGTTAGGTAGGGAGGGTGGCATACTAGTTGGAACAACGACTCTGGTTGGCACTAATGGCCGCACAACAGACACAATCGGAGGAGCTCCCGGTACGGCTGTGGGAGTTTCCTGTGACTTAGGTGATACATTATATTGTTGTATCATATTATGGAGAATGAAATCTAGGTCCTGCCTTGTGAAATACTGTTTCCTGGAACCCTTAGATGCCTCAGACCCTACCTCCGACTCTTCCTCAACCGGGTCAGGTTGAGCTGAAGATAACTGTTCTAAGTCCTCCGGCTCTTGCCCTGTAACCTCCATCTCTTCGGGTTGTTGCCGAGGTTCAGATGTTAATTGTTCATTACCTGGCCATACTAAGTCAGGGATGGAAGAAGGGATAGTGTCAATATTTTCACTCACTCTACTATCTGCCGGATATTGGTTCAAGGGTTCTGTTCGCACAGCTTTAGGGTGTCTCCACACACTGCAGCCTTGCTCTACTCAAGTTGTGAATCAGGGATAAACTGAGAGCTCTGAATGAATTGTGAACCTGTGTCACAGCCATGTGGCTCACTCACCGTGTACCCTCTATACTGTTCCGCTAGAACTCTTTGAGACACCACAGGAGCCCGACTAAGTGTTGTATCTAACTTTAGGATAGCAAAATTCACATTAGGTTCCATATATCTGTCACTAGACCCGTCCCTGGGAGTTGACTCAGCTCCCTCCGTCCCTACCTCGGAACTGCTAGATTGGACGTTAGGCAAGGTAGAGGTAGGGGCGGAGGGCGGTGGACGCTTTTCCAGCGATTGCCTGGGCCGCGAGCACGTTGCCTCCTTACGGGAATGTTTATGACCCTTTCCCTCTGACTGTTTTGCCACTAGACGCGTCAGTTTTTCGCCTCTTGAGCGAACTCGACGTCTCTGTGGACGACTTATAGGACCATTTGAGCGGTGATCTCGACCGGGACCTGGAACAGTCCTCTTCCGGTGATGTAGACCGCGCTCTCTGTTTGCCCTACTTGAGGAGTCACTACTGTCACTACTGCTCACTATTTCTTTAGATAGAATTTCGTTCTTAGGCTTTACTTTAGATCTGGACCGAGAAAGGGGAGTTTTAATCACTGGCGATTTAATTACTAATTGGTCCCAAAGTGCCTCATCATCACAGTGAAGGGCTTATGAGCTGTCTTTTGAATAAGCATGAAAATTGTTTTTAATTTCTCGTAATGCTACTGGACATGATTGGTCTCTTTGATTTAGTAATCCATTCCTCAGGTCTGTGCATACACCATACCTCTTTGAAACCCAGACTCCCCTGGTCCTATTGAGGCACTTTACACACTTTACACATAGTTTATGGTAAAAGACCGGAATGTTAGAGCAAGTTGGGGTAGAGCATAGCATAACTAAGGGCATGATAGAGACTTAACGAACNATAAGAGTTTGGGGTACTTCTTTTCTGAATATTGTGGTGAGAAATTTTTGTGAGCATCATGTCTTATACCGGGTCAGAGGAGAATGGAGACACAGTACGTAATGTCGAAACTGAGGAACAGCAGCATGATGAAAGGGTTAATCGGGTTGAACTGTGCTAGGATATTTTTGCAATGGCCTATTACTGCCGAGCGGTTGGAGGGTATAGATCGGAACGGTCTTCAATGCCTGGCCACAGCTATCGGTCATGCGGTTACTAGCAGCATGACCAAGGATAACTTGATAACGTGTGTACTGGGCAGGGTGACTGGTGAGCGAGATGGGTTGAGTGCTCAGAGCCCTTCGGCCATGCTTCCCCTACACTCGACTCCCAGCCATCCCAGTAGTTTGCCGACCCCGGGTACGCTTCCGCAGTTGGGTGGTGACTGGCAGGGTGGGTTGCCCCTGGGGGGACCACCGGTAATTTCAAACATTGAAGCACCTTCACCTCCTCAAGGGTTAACTCCCGAATTATTGCTTCAGCTCGAATTAGCTAAGATCCAGCAGCAAATAGAATCAGCTAAGATCGAAGAGAGAAAGGCTATCAGGGCATCTGAGATTCAACAGCAACAAAGGGCATGTGAGCTTCAGCAGCAAACAGAGCTAGCAAATATCCAAGCTGATTTAGAGTCGACTAGGTACAGTGCCGACATGGACGTAGAGAAGTCGCGAGTAGAGACAACGGGACAGCGACTTGGGGCTGGTAACCGTGTTCATGAGCAGTCTCTCTCGCACTTATTGAAACTGGTTCCGGTGTTTGATGAGAGTGGTGTAACAGAATTTTTCACACGCTTTGAGAAGAAGTGCCAGGAACACCAGTGGCCAGAGAATAAATGGGCAGCACTTGTATCCTCTAGATTAATAGGCAAGGGTCTTAAAGCCTACGATGCGTTACCTTTGGAGTTATGTATTGTGTACGAGGATCTCAAGGAGGCTGTCCGGAGGGCTTACGAACTGCAACCAGAAACGTACCGTTTGAAGTTCCGGGGTGTAACTAAGGGAAGAGATAGCACCTTTTTGGAACACGCCCGGGACTTGTCCGATGCTATGGGGAACTGGCTCCGATCTGAGAAGGTCACAACATTTGATGAAATTAAGCAGTTAATGATGTTGGAGCAGTTCTTTAACACCTTAAGAGCGGCCTATGCGGTTTATTTATATGTACCGCCCAGCGGGGTGTTTTTAGCCAAAATAGGGCTGTTTACGTGATCATTTTCATGCCTAAATAAGACCCAGAACGTAAAACAAGTATCTATCCCTGAAAGGGCATAAACAGAGCTTTCGAATGACACCATAACGATCCTTTTATGATGGCTAGTTTTCTTGCAATAACCGTGCAACGCGAGTGCAAAAAGCATGTAATTAGGCACTTTCCCGATACAATTCCGTATATAGAGAGTGAGAGAGGGAGGAGGGAGGTGGGATTCGTGTCAGTAGGTTCGCCGCGGTGGTCTGGAGCAGTCATACGCTTGCTACTCTCCTGCCACCACTTGTCTCTCTCTCTCAGCAACATTACGTGCTGAAATTGCCACTCGACCTATGTCGAGCGCCGCCACATAGTCCAGCTTTATTTAACTCGACTTATGTTGCTCGCCGACAGTTAGCGCGGGCGGTGATCTAACTTTGAACTTAAAGGAGAAAAACCCAAGAACTCTAGTCGAAGCAGCAGAAATGGCTGATCGACGGCTGTCGTTGATTCGGGGTTGCGGGTCCTCACAGAAGTACGATGTAAGTGCTAAGGACCGTTATCCTCCCCCTCCCCGGAACAATGACACATTTAAACAGAAGAGCCATGAAACTAAAACTGAATCCAAACCTTACACCACACCGTATGTGAAAAGTCAGGGGCCTTTTACATCACAGTATAAGCCGAAACCGAAATTTATGTGTTTTAGTTGCCACCAGGAGGGTCATAAGGCAAATGAGTGCCCTAGTCGACCTCCTCCGGCAGCCGTGTCTTTTGCTCACGGTATTGGAGTGTTCAAGAGGACATCGGAGTTTGTTAGAGTCATTTCTTCCGAGGTAAATACACTGCCAGTGCAGAAGGATCCGAAAGGCTTTTTCCCTGTCCGTGATGCCTTTAGTGACCACAGGGGACTCGGTTGTGTGGAGTGGGTGGGTAGAAGACATGAGGTGAGAATTTTGCGTGACATTGGGGCATCGCAAACACTGTTGAGAAATTTCACTGGTAAACCTGTCAATACGGCACGGGTGGTTGTGGTTCAGGGAGTTAATGCGACAAGGTCATACCCGCTTGTAAGAATGAAGGTGGAAGTTGTTGGTGTGACTCGTGACCTGGATGTAGGAATTGTGGAGAAGTTACCTGGTGGGGGCGTCGACCTCCTTCTCGGCAACGACTTTGCGGGACCTACTTCTGAGGCTCCACCCTTGGTCGTTGCCGAGAAGCCGGCCGACGTGAGTAGGGAGGAGCAGGAGTGGGTTGAGAAGTGTCCGGTACAGCCTATGGCGTGTGTTGTCACCGGAGATCTTGCATCCAGGGAGTCACATTCTGGTCAACAGTCTTTAGATCAGCGGAGGAAGGGTACCCAGAAGGGGTTGAAAGTTGATGCGGTTGAGAGTTTAGCATCAACGGACCTTCTCGGGGACTCATTATCAGGACCACATTTCGAGTCTGGAGAAGACCCAGTAACTGTTCCTGAAAAGGCAGAGGATGGGCTTAAAAAGACGACAGAGTTGAAGGAGGACAGTGATGCACAGTCGGGAGATGTAGCAACAAGGTACCCTGACGCGTACCCTATGAGAAATGGGTCGGCGAAGACGGTGGTCCGAAGCTTGCTAGTGTATTTTTCCCGGTATGGTTACCCGCAGGGGATTCAGTCAGTCCAGGGACCCAACTTCACTTCTATCCTCTTGGTCCAAGCAATGCCGCAGCATGAGATTGTTGGGGTTGTGTCATCTGCGTATCATCCGGAGAGCCAGGGTGTGTTAGAGCGATGGCACTCAGCCTTGAAATCTGTGCTTCGTTGTTGTTGCTTTGAGAGTGGGAGGGATTGGGATCTTGGCCTGCCATGTGTTTTGTTTGCTGTGTGGGAGGTACCTGGGGAGAGTTTGGGATTCAGCCCTAATGAGCTCATCTTTGGACACCATGTCAGAGGGCCTCTCCATATGGTTGAAGAAGTATGGGAGGGTGCAGAAAAACCTTGTGCTATGCTCAAGTATGTCCTCGACAGTCGGGAACGGATGTTGCGCAGTCTGGAGTTGGCTGGCCATAATTTGACTAGCTCTCAGGCCCTCATGAAGGACAGGTACGACCTCAAGGTTAAACTCAGGGAGTTTCACGTGGGACAGGAGGTGTTGATTCTACTGCCCCTTGTAGGGCACCCCTTATCCGCGAAGTACACTGGTCCTTATAGGGTGGTTGAGAAGCTATCGGACCTGGATTACTTGGTAGCCACTCCAGACAGACGTAAGCGCAATCAGTTATGTCACGTTAATCTTATGAAGGAGTATGTGAGGCACCCCCCTGAGCCTCTCACTGTGCCTGTGATGACGTTTAGCAGTCAAGGTGGAAAAGGAGAACGGGACAGTCAAGCTCAGGTGGAGGATAACTGGGACCATCATGTCTCTGCGAACCAGTGGGCGGGGAACACGAACCAGGCGGCTCAGGAAGCGTTGCAACACTTACCTGAGCATCAGCGGGTGGCTGTGGAGCGCCTGTTCGGTTCATACCCCTCTGTTTTCGCGGAGCACCCAGGCCTCACTACGCTAGAGGGGCACGACGTGGACGTAGGAGACCACCCCCCTTTCAAGTCAGTTCCCTATAGGGTGCCCCCTATTAAACTGCCGGCCCTCCGGGCGGAGTTGGAGTATATGTTAAAAAGGGGGCTGATTGAGAAGGCGGTGGTGAAGTGGACATCTCCCGTCACACTGCAACCAAAACCGGATGGTAAGGTGCGATTCTGTGTAGACTACAGACGGTTAAACGGTTTGACGCCCACCAACCCATACCCTCTTCCTCGGGTCGACGACTGTGTGGACAAGATAGGCAATGCAAAGTACCTAACCAA